>CM067376.1:232409612-232500443 GCA_034510155.1 Eucriotettix oculatus | reverse complement strand
GTACTAAACTTTTTTGTATATAAAACATTTATTAATTTAAATTACAAATATGATCAATTTTAATAATTTTGTTTATTAATTTAAGTGAAGACACGGGCTTAATCCCAGGGGATTTTGGGCCTCCCAAGAGATGTAGTATGCATTAGCTGAAAATAGAAAGAAAATAATTGAATGTTAATTTATCCAGAGCAATGAGCAAGTTTCACAAATTTTATATCGCTTACCCACAATTACTGGCCCAACAAACATCCACCTCTCGAATGTTTGTGCGTCTCTGGATATCGCCTGCCTTCTGCGCTCTGCTCCACTCCACTCCACTCGCCTCCCTTCTGGGGTCTGATGCACTCGCCTCCCTTCTGCGGTCTGATCACTCGCCTGCCTTCTGGGGTCGAGCCACGTCCTCTCGGGTCTGATCTGGTCTGGTCGCCTCCCTTCTCGGGTCTGCTCTGGTCTGGTCTGCTTTACTCGCCTCCCTTCTCGGGTCTCCTCTCCCCACTCTGATCTCGAGCCACCCATCGGCTTCCCTTATAAAGCTTCTGGCGGGAATTCCCCTATTTCTCAACATTTCGGGGTTCCCCGCCCTCATTTCTCCCGCGGGGGTTCACCATCGTTCAGGCAAGGCGGGCCTTCCCCCTCGGGGAAACACCATCTTTCGGCCGACTAGGCATTGTTGTTGGCCGAACTGCGCCTCATAACGCCACAACGTTACAAAATCCCCCTTTTTATCACAATATTTTTGCTATTATTTACTTTTTTAAAACAAGTAATCATATCTTAAAAACTCTGTTTCTTTCTTAGTATTCAGAATGCTGACTAACTTAAAATTAAGATATTCTAGCATATCAGTCATCATCCAATATTTTATAAAACACAAGACATCACTTTCACCAGAATGAGGTGGTAATTACATTTTCATTCACTTGTCTTTCTAACCATTTCTTCATTCAGCGAATGTTTTTTCTGTTGGTGATGACAGATTTAGATTAACAGGCAATTTGATAAATCTTCATTAATTAACCACTTAACTGTCATTTAAATAACTAACCAGCAATTATGCAAAATCACTGAATTTATCACTTGTGCTGTAAAACACAAGTGTAAGGAAACGACAATGTCAAAATAATAAGAACAATAAGGATAGGAAACAGTGGTGGAAAGCTAGTGTCTTACCTGATGAATGAATCTGGCAAACACCATGATGAGTTCAGGGTTATCTTAAATTTTCAGAGGATACCACCCTCTTCGACAGATGATAAGGAAGAGCATTCTTAGTAATTGCCAGCCATTGATGTATATAAAATATTAGATACATAGTGTGCTAGTCATTGGATAGTATGACTTTGTCACATATCAAGTATCACTAATACACTGTCCAACACACTAGTTTGTCAAACATACGGCTGGCCGTCACTTGAAATGTTTTCCTAATCTTCTGATGAGGATGGCGGTGCCTCAAGAATCTGAAATCCTACACAGTGCCTGCCATCTGTGAATGTCTGGTAAGCTACCAGTTTTCTTTCTCTCTTTCCTGCCCTTATTATTATTTTTTAATTAACCAGACAATGTAATTTTCTGGCTTGTATTTATTTATATAATTAATAAGGATAGGAAAGAGAGAGTAAATTGGCTTATCTGAAGTGTACAGTTGGCACGTACCATGTTGAGTGCGGTGTTCTTATTTTTCGTAGGCACTGCCCACTTCATCTGAAGATTACGAAAAACATTCTGAGTGATGACTAGCCATCGACTGAGCAGTCAAAAAATGCTGTGCAGCTAGCTTTTGCAGTTACACAAGTTTGTGGTTGTAACAGAATGTTGTAAAGGTTGGGTGGGCACCTAAAGGCAACCCTTGGACAGGTGGGTAGAATGGTGGGGAAAATGTTTTTGTTATCTGGATTGTTTTGCAGTCCAGTGTAGGCCAGGCTGAATGTACTACACGGGCTTCTGAGTAGAATTAATGTGGTGTAATGTTTCGATGACTGGCTCCGCCATCATCTTCTGAGTGGTTAGAAGCTCAAGAACTGTTTGTTTTTTTATCATTATATTTTAATATAATTATTCAATTGTATAAGTGAAATTTTGCAATAAATGTGGTTATGTGTGTATTTTATTTTTTATAATTGTATTCTTTGGACATAAAAATTAAATTGCGATATACTCCATGAAGTACCTTAGCAATGGGCAAAAGTATCTTGAAGTGTGTAGGAAGTAAGAAAGCTGCAGATAATAGGGCTAGGTGTAATGTCACACTATGAATATATAAAATAATATGACATTGTCAAAATAATTGATCATAAAAAACTTCCAGCTCCGTGTCACCATTGATAAAGTGAGATAAAGTTACTCTAATATTTGGAGGGTCATTCCCTCTTGCTCATCATGTCTTACCCCAACTGTGTATGTTTCCACACTGTAAGGAACATGTAAAAAGTTTGATCATACTTGCTCTACACGATTAAATTTTTATACAGAACATTCAAACACACACACATTCAATTTTATTTATATGATAAGTTAGAGTAGTAGAAGATATTTAACTGGCATTTATGATTATATTAATTTACAGGTGTCTCAATGGTATGAACTTGTTGTGTTCACGGCCAGCATGGAAATCTATGGTGCCGCTGTTGCAGATAAGTTGGACAACAACAGAGGTATCCTACGCCGTCGGTACTACCGTCAGCATTGCACACCTGATCTCGGAAGCTATACAAAAGATTTATCAGCTATTTGTGGAGACTTGTCTAGTATTTTCATACTAGACAATTCACCTGGTGCATATCGATCGTACCCAGGTACTTTTAATTTTAAATTACTATTTGTTCATATCTTGCCATTTGTGAAGTGGCTATTTGATCATATTTTTTATAAGCTATTGTGAGCCATAAGCAAAATAAGTCATAAACAGTTTTCTACAAGTACCAAACATAAAATTTCTTTAAATCAACCTCTGAAACATCGCTTTCACGATACAACTGCAGTTTAAGCATAATGCACAAGGTAAATAATTATGTTTGTAATTAAATTTATAAAATATTTTGTTTGGTTTAGATAAGTCATGAGACGAATGAATCCAATTTTCTGTGTTAGCTCACTGGTTTTTGTTTTGTGTCTGCTTGTTTTTTCTGTGACTCCTGCTAGGTTTTGAGTTCAGAGGCTGATTCTTTACAGCGATGTGACTGGCAGATCTAAGCTCATTCAGGAGGAATATGTAAGCCAGCAACAACTAGGGAACACGAGACCTGGTTTGTGGTATTTTGGGACCAGTTAAAGTTCTAACAGTTGCCAATTGCCCTCACTTGCTTCACTTTTCATTTTCATCTCTATTTTGTGTACATAATTTTGTATGTAAGCATATATTATGTTCTGTGTTTTCCATTGAGACCTTTCCTTGAGAGGGAGAGAGGTCTTAGGTGATGATTATACAACTTGTTTTGTTGTATGTAATTGACAAATTTCCTGGTCATACTCACCAGAAGACTTTATCCAGTTATATAAATACAAGTCAGAAAATGACATTGTTAGGTTAATTAAAACAATTAATATGGACAGAAAAGCGCATAAAACCTGGTGACTTAACCTGAACTGTACAGATGGCAGGCACCATGTAAGGTTTCGAATTCTTGAATTTTTGGAGGCACTGCCCTATTTATCAGGAGGTTTGGAAGACATTCCGAGTGGCAGACAGCTGTCTGCTGTCTTGTCATGTCAGACAGGATACAGATACAAATGCACTGGCCTATTTCTAAATGAAATGCTTGTCTACACATAAAGAATTTTCTTAAAATTTCTTTTGTATTCCTTGTATGTTCTGAGAATATTGCCGCCAACACAAACCTGTGAATGGAGGACACCAGGTCATACTCAGCTGGTTGCCTGAATCCCCATTTAACAAGTTGTCGTCTATTCGTCATTCTATTGCCTTCAGTATGACACTGTCCCAAAAGTGAGATGCTTGGTCCAATATCTTCGATTTATCAAAATCTTATGGCCCGTCATTAGTGTGTTTGTTGGCCGCTTATTTTGCAGGCAGTTTTAGTCTAATCCGGCTTTGGTGTTTGGTGGTGGTCCTTTAATGGTTCTAGCTGTTTGCCCGTTGTATTTTGAGACACATTGACAGGGAATTGAGTATACAGTATAACTGGCTTTCTCAGTCCGATCCATCCTTGATTGTGGGGAGAAAGTTTCTAGTTTTTCTCATTGGTTGAAATATGTTTCTAATGTTAAATTTGGTTTTGGATGATCTCACTCAGCTGGAAACCTGAGAGAATTTCATCCACGGCATTTGGTTATGTGATGAGTGTCAACGTGATTTTTGTCAAACTGATCACAGAAGGAGATGTAATAGAGCAATCAAAATTTGAGATCTCATCCAAAGTAAATGAAGCAGTCTCATGTTTCATTTAGTATATTAATCATCAATATTGTTAATTTAGTTATTCAATTAAAAATTAATAACTGTTTGTGACTTTGAGAAGATGCACCACCAACAAATTAGAAATAGAGGCTCAATAGAAATTTGTTTAAACTGAACATTTTAGTTATGTTTGTCATTAAAGAAATGATAATATAATTAAATGAAGGATATTATATAAATAAATGAAGTGGCCAAGTTAAATAAGCATCACTTTTTAATTAATGTTTGGGGATCTGACACTTTTTCCTTAATTCATGGTGTTATTGTTGATTAGTGTTCCTGTAAATAAAATTTAAAATTTTGGTTTCACTAGTATACTGAAGAGAGGTCGATTTAGGTTAGATTTCTTATTCTTGGTTTAATTTTATATATATATATATATATATATATATATATATATATATATATAGTAAATGAGGGAGAAAGATAGGAAATACGCTTTGAAACATATGTTAGTCCTAATATCCAAAAACGTGCCAATATCCAAAAACCTGTGACTTTGTCACGTTACGAACGTTTCATATATATATTAATATTCCTTTTTCCCCTCTCTTAATCGTAGCGAGGTCATTCAAGTCTATAATCCAAAAAAGATTCATTCAAATAGTTGTCTTAATGTCTCTCTTTGCTATGTTTTTCTCTGCCATAAAAACTATACCTTGTGTAAATGAAAAGATTCATGGAGGTCCATGTCTCGTCCATATTCAGTTTTTTTTGCTTCTAATCCTCAATTAGAAGATGATCACTGTCATTGCATATTTTGTGATATGAAAGATTGATTAAGCCTATTCAAAAATGGTCAAAGCATCCATTTGACGCAGTGAAACCTTCCAGTCCAATTTTAAGCACAATTTCCTTTGCTGTTTCGATTATTTTGTAGCTTATATTTGTTCATTTTCATTCACTTGTCTTTCTAACCATTTATTCATACAGCGAATGATTTTTCTGTTGGTGGTGACAGATTAATTTTGATACTACCAATAGCTTCTGGAGTTTTTATTCCAAGAAATACAGGCTGAGCCAAACCATATTTTTTGCAATGTCTCATTTTGTAATTTGAGGATTTCTTTTCTTGTTTATTATATAGGCAAAATCAAAACTGAAGAACTTCAATAGTAATTAAAAACACTTAGTACTTAAAACTTGTATAACTAACATTGTTAATGAACATTGACATTTATTATAATATAGATTGTAAATAAACACTTGGCCTCGAGTCCGAAGACTATATCATCTCAACCTTGGTCTTCCAACACTCCTTTTGCCTAATGGCTCATACACCTACACCTGTTTCGGAAACCTGCTCTAGACATACATGCTCTCTCCATCTATTTTTGCACTCTCTGTTAACATATGCAATCACCTGTACACCTAGTTCCTCTCTCATTGAAGTACTTAAATTATCTCTCCTTGTACACCGCTTCACTCCTCTAAGAAATTTTGTTTGTGGCCTTTATTTGTTTGAGCTCTTTTTATTTCATTGCCTAGTATTTTAACCTATACATAATTGTAGGGACTGCCAGCACCTTATAAAATTTAATTTGAGTTTCTTTTCTTGTTTTACTTTTCAACATTCTTCTGTAGTCCCACTTATTCTCCAAAATATGTATATTTTATCCTCTTCAAGTGTCATTTCACATCCTAGATATGGGAAATGGGGTACCTGCTCAAGCTTTATTCCTTCTGTAACAATTTCTGTTCTTATTGGATTTTTTCCGAAGAATGCCACATTTTTGTTTCAGTTATTGAAATTTTCAGGGTATATATTTTACTCAGGTGTAAAGGGAATCATACTGCAAAGAGAACAAATGAATACCCTATGCTTTGCCATTGATATTGTAGTATTAGTCAGAAGAAGATTTGGAAACCATATTAAATAGCATGAATGTGGTTCTGAAGAAAGAATTCAATGGGAAGTCTTGTGCAAGATAGGTTAGCTTGGAGGGTTGCATAAGACCAGACTTAGGACTGAACACCACAACAACACATACTGAAAGGTTTTCAGATTTAGACCTGCACATACCTGCTATTAGAACCTCATTCAGGAGATATATCCGAGGCTCCTACAGGCCTTCAAATGAAGTTATTTGAGTTGGTGGAAGCTTAATATGTACTTGGATTCATTGTTGCTGACTCCCAATTCTATGTCGTGAACTCCTTGCTCCCCCCCCCCCCCCCAACATTGTCACGATACTAGTAATTGTGTCCTGATATGAATGCCTCAGTCCATCAACATGTGCTCAAGTGAACTGGCACTTTTTGTGATATAAAGCACCCTATTTTGGTTCATACATAAAAAAGGGGATGAGAAAAATAAAACAAAATGGTGGTGGATTCATAAATTGTATTGTATGAAGACTGTAATAAACATGGCGATCTCTTCCTGGACACACTTAAAAATTGAGGACGGAATGGGGTTCTGAGGATGCTACAAGTAAAGTTCGAATATCTACTGGAAATGGTTAGGCCCTTTCAGGCAGTTTCCAATACTAATCGTCTAGCAATCACTGTCCGCTTTCTCACCAGTAGGGATTCATTTGCAAGCATTTAATATACCTTCAAGTTTTCCAAACACATTATTCGGATTTCATCCCTTAAGTTTGTGAGGCCGTCATCGTTGCTCTGATGATGTACATAAGTGTTAGTAAGAAAATAATGTGTATTTTTTATTAAATTAAGTTTAATAAAGCTAAATAAGTACCTACTGATATAATTATTACAACACTGATAGTGTTGAATAATAATGGTTACTTTAACTTTCACTATCTTGGATAATAATCAGATCATTGGCAAATGTGTTTAAATTTTCAGAGGCTCCTAGTTTTATGGTGTCTTCCTTCCATTTCCTTACAAGATCATCTATGTGTAAGTTTAACAGAGTTGATGACATGATGCAATCTTGCATTATACCTTTATTAATGGCAATTTCTTGAGTCGTCTGTTTCCCTGTCTCTATCACATATGGGCTCTGAGTAACTTTTATTAAATTTTAGAAAATCCTCTTCTCTCCATAATTGACCACGAAATATATCTATTAACACGATCGAATGCTTTTTCATAGTTCACAAATGCTAGATGTGTCTCAAGATTAAATTCTCTTCGCTTCTGTATAATTTGTTTTAATGTAAAAACATTGTCAATATAATTGGAGATGGCCTGTAACCTAAATAATAATTCTGCTTTAAATTTTGTGTACAGTATTAAGGAGACTTGAGCCTCTAGTTCTCTAGGTTATTCCTCTTCCCCTTTTTAAACAACGAAATAACCCTGGCAGTCTTCCACTCCTCTGGTATTTTATCAAGCACATATACAAATGTAGAATTCTTCTTTCTAGAGCTATGAACGAATTCCATCTATGCCAGAAGCTTTTCCTTTCTTTGTTTTATTCAGAGTATTTTCCAGTTCTTCCAAATTGATAGTCGATACCAATTGAATCTTCTGGTGTGTCAGGTGCTTTTTTTTTTTGACATTGTTCATACCATAGTTTCTTACAATGTTTAAACCAATCTTCCTTCGGTATAACATTTAATCATGTTGTATCTTTCTCTGACTAATCTTTCATTAACTTGTATGCTATTTGCTGTCAACCATGTAAATCACCCTCTATCCCATTTTAAATCTGTCTCATGAAACAAAGTGTGCCTGCCACTATTGCTTTTGATGGTTCCTAATACTATGACACTTTTCCTTCATCTCCTCATTTTTTCTGTTGGTGTTTTGTATACACTTTGTTCTTGTTTTCAATGGCTTGTGGTATCTCTCTGTCCCAGACTTTCAAAACCTATTTTTAATATATTTTTGGTTCTGGAGCCTAAAACTTCCATTGATATTTTTGTAATAGCATTCTTGATATTTCCCCATTCTATATTTTGCTTTCGCTTGTTCGAACAGCGTTGCTGCCTTTGCTGATTTAGATTCTGAATACTACCTTCCTTCAGAGGGCATGCTTTGAAAATCTTGTTTTCTTCATTTATCAGCTTCTTTTTTTTAAAGTATTTCTTCTTTCATCTTGCCCATAATTGTATTTTTGGTTGAACGAGGAAGTGATCTATGTAGATATATACATACAAAAATCTGTTATCCTTGTTGCTAGCTTCTGCTTAACTATTATATAGTCAATGTGAGATCAATGACCTCTAGTTGACCTGGTAAATCTGTTGATTTTTTCTTTCTTGAAAAAAGTGTATGTTGTAATTTGTTAAAAATAATAAAGTCTCTTCATTTAACCCCATTCTGGTTCTTATGATCTTCTCCATATATATACCTATGAATTTATGGATTGGTTGTTTCCCAATTCTATCATTTAGGCCATCAGCTAGTATTAAATGATCTCTGTTATTTACGATCTCAATTTATTTCTGTAATTTCTGGTAGAATATCTGTCTCTTCCCTTTTTCCATCTTCTATCCCTCTTCTCTCTATCCATCCCAACTAAATAATTAAACTATAACTGCAAGACTGACAACATTCTGTATGCATTACTCTGAGCATAATTTGAAGCGAAGCATATGACAAAATGAATTTCCTTCCTTTCTCTCTATTTCTATTCTTACTACTCAAATATCCAAACTCAGTAACATCAGCAAATTTCAACATTTCATATATATTTATAATTAATAAGGACACACATGAGCCAACCTCCTGTGTTGTAGTGGCTAGCGTTGCTGCCTCAACTCGCAGGTCCCGGGTTCGAATCCTGGCATGGTCTTCGGTGTTTGTGTTGTCATGGTTGAGAAGACCGGGATTAAGACTGTTGGAGGGTCGATACGCTGACCACGTGTCACTCCAAATTTGGAATGTGTCATGCAAGGTGACAGTCCGCAGTTGACTCGGTAGGCCCAGGCCCTCAATGGGCTGTAGAGCCACGGAGAAAGAAAGGGGGAAAAAATAGGACACAGATGAAGTGCCTGAAGTTCATAGGCAGGCAAAATGTAGCTCTAGTGGCGATACACTGCTGTTTTGTGTACCCAGGTTAGAGTCCTGGCCACATCGAATTTTTTCAGTCTGTCTTCCTTCTTCCATTCCCTTCTATGCTTAACATATGTATTTCCTTGTGCATAATTCCATGCCTTACATATTATTCAAAGAGCGAATTTCCTGCCTTTCTCCCAAATATTTCTATCTTTCTTCTGATATATATATGAATCAGGAAATGACATTCTCATGTTTATTAAAACAATTAATGGGGAAAAGACAGAGAGATAGAAAGAAGGTGACTTACCTGAGGTTCATAGATGGTAGACACCTTGTGAGGTTTAGAGCACTTCAGTCGTCGGCTAGCCTATCACTGGAAATGTCGTCCTAACTTTCTGATGAAGGGGGCGGTGCTTCTGAAAATTCAAGTACTCTAAACCTCACATGGTGTCTACCATCTATGAACCTCAGGTAAGTCACCTTTCTATCTCTCTGTCCTTTCCCCATTAATTATATATATATAGTAAAAGATCTGGTGTTCCTCCGTATTCAAGGATTTAAATGCTTTTTGGGCGCCAGGTATTTTTTAATAAAAATACCAAAAAAGTGGATTTTAATAGCTTTAATCCATTTCAGAACATGAGAAAAATTATCACTACAGGGCGTGGTCTTTCTCCGTCCGCAACTGCCGATATATCCTTCTCCTCTCACTACCCCATGACGACTGCTCGAGTCTCGCCAGACTCCATTGTTGGCCCGAGTTGCGACAATTGCAACTCGCAAGTTGGCCTGCATTGTTGCGTGTAACTTTTCATGTTACAATATATATATATATACATTGTAACAAGAAAAGTTACACTTAACAATGCAAGCCAGCTTGCGAGTTGGCAATTGTTGAGGAACTGACGCAACTTGGGCCAACAATGTAGTCTGGCGAGACTTTGGGAGTTTTCATGGGGTAGTGGAAGAAGTAGGTTGTGTCAGCGGGACGACGAGGAATGACAACGCCCTGCAGATATAACTTTTCTCATGCTCTGATTGAAATTAAAACTATTAAATTCATCTTTTGGTTTTTTTTATGAAAAATACCTGGCGCCCTAAAAGAATTAGAAAGCCTCGAATACGGAGGAACGACGGATCTTCTACATTTGACGCCGCAACGTTGGGGCATTGAACAACGAATATGGCAGGAGTTTGGTGAATGTGCTGACAGACATTGAACAATGGAGAATTAATATTCTAAATTCGGTGAGCCATCGAGCGGCCTAGAACAACGAACAGCGGCGAGACATCTGTGAGGCTCAGAACATCGAAGTTTCGTGAGGATACAACGACTGAAGGTGTGGAGGCGCTGCAGAAGGAATGCTGTGGAAGGAGAACTGATCTACGCATAGCATAGCTGAGGGGTCAAGTGTTCCAGTGACCGCTGCGTGGATATCTTCGAGAGGTGTGTGGGTTTGTGTCTGTGTAAAAAAGCAGAGTATGGTGCGTATTGAGAGTAAAGTACGAGACAGGTTCCACAGGTTGGTGGCAAATAAATGTAGTTTGCGGAATATTTTGGTTGCGGTTTCTGTGTTCTGTGGTGTTCTAGGAGGGTATTGAGAAGGCAGAGGACGCTATGCTCAGGAAATTGTCCCTGATACTTAATACGATATTTGATGAAAAAAGGAAGTTCTTGATGACATGGTTAATTGTATTAAGGAAATGCAGACAGATTTGAAGTCTTGTTTAGGGAGCGTAAATGAAACATTAGAAAGAACAGAGGAAAGAATTAATGCACGGGGTAAAAAAGGAGGTGAATCACGCGAGAACTGCCACGACTCCGATCAGGTGATCATGCATGCAGGTGTATATAAGGAAGAATGTGTAAATAGTAGTGATAAGCAGATAGAAAATAGGGTAGAATTAAAAAGCGTGATAGATTTTAATGTTAATGGTATACGGAGTGATTTTAAGCTGGCTAAGCATTCATGTGCTAAGAGTGCCAAAGAGAATGTAAAGGTGAAGGATACAGATTTGGTAATGAAACCTTTCTGTATGCAAAATTGTGCTCATTGCCGTAAATGGCGAAATAGAAAGAAAATCCCCTGAACAACACAGAGGAAACAATGTGTGGGAGGAAATGTTAAGCGAAAGAAATTGCGAATTGTCATACGTGCATATAAAGTTAAGGAAGGTGAAACGGATGTTAATCATAATGTCGAGAGTGGTGGAAGATTGTTAAAATTAATTGGTGTATCTTCAGATAAGTTTAAGAAAAATTGTAAACATTTAATGCGTCAGATGAAAGTTGGTAAATATGAATGTAATGTGAACGGAGTGAATAAGCAGATTAAGGGACAGCGAGAACAGCTGATCATGGTTCTCAACAAAGATGATGTAATTAAATGTTTTGCAAATAGATTTAAGAAAAGCTCCCGAAATATGCAAGGAAAAATTACTTGGTATAAAAGGTTGTCGTAAAATTAAGCGAAACTTAATGTTTAGCAGGAAATTTGTTTCCATTGCTCAAAAATATGCATCCTATGGTAACAACAGAGTAGAAGAAATTTTGTATGTGTTAAATAGTTGTGATGATTGTGGAGTTCCTTGGAATCCAGGGGGAAACCGAATGCTGTATTTTTTACTGTCAAAGGTTTTAAATAAATTGGCTATGTTTGAAGTTTATTATTGTAATTAGTGTTAAGGAATTGTGGTGGTTATAGATTTCCTTGGAACCCAGGTGGAAAAACCCAATGCGGTATTTTGGTAAATGTAAAAAAAAAAGTGTTACATTAAATGCCAAAAATAGCTGTTCTGCCAGATGTCAAATGACTTTGTAGTAGATGTAAGAAACAGCTGATGGCAGATAAAAAAAAATGTACTCCAAATGTAATTAGCCGTAAAAACCATGTGGTCAGTTGACTATTTTCGACGTACATCAAAGAGCTGAATGTCAAACTAATAAATGTCATAGGGTTCAATTAAAAACAGTTGTGAATGAGTAAAATTTTATGTAAACACATTGTAAAGAAACATGTTCTGTCAAAAACAGCTGATTGAAATTGAAATTGTGAAATGACACTAATACGGACAGAAATCTGCTGTTATTCCCAAAGATTCAGCCAACTGTCATTAGATTTAAATGTCAAGTGTTTAAATTGATTTACATTTACTTTAAGAAAGTCTACCAAACAACACATCAGAGAAAATGTGTGGGAAGTAAAAAAAAATGTAAATGGAAAAATAAAATGTGTAATCAGAATTAAAGTTGGTTAATTGAGTGATTTGTTTATGTACTCAATGTTTGCTCTTATGAAAGAATATGTCAAAGAAAATTGTAATTAGTTCTAAATGAATTTTTGTAAATATTTTGTAATTTTGATTAAGGGCGTTGATCATTCATATTGTTTACGACTGTGGTTCAGTGAGTGTCATATTAAAAAATTGTACAATTTTTTTAATTCATTGGGGGCGGTGAAAATGTAACATGAAAAGTTACACTTAACAATGCTTAACAGCTTGCGAGTTGCAATTGTTGAGGAACTGACGCAACTTGGGCCAACAATGTAGTCTGGCGAGACTTTGGGAGTCGTCATGGGGTAGTGGAAGGACTAGGTTGTGTCGGCAGGACGACGAGGAATGACCATGCCCTGCAGATATAATTTTTCTCATGCACTGATTGAAATTAAAACTATTAAATTCATCTTTTGGTATATTTTTTTTATGAAAAATACCTGGCGCCCTAAAAGAATCAGAAAGCCTCGAATACGGAGGAACGACGGATCTTCTACAATATATATATATATATACACTATTATTATAGAACAGGGTCTCCCAAACTTTTTCTTCAACAGAACACTGCTTATTTTTTAGGATGGGTGATTTGTAGTCGTAAAAAGTAAAACAAGATTTAATTTAGTAATTATTTTTAAATATTGACCTGTAATATAATATAAATAGATAGAGTAATTGGTTTCTTTGATGATTTTGGGTTCTTGAATTGCATATCTTATTGATATCGGGCACAATATTTGTAAGTTGAATTCTAATATCTGGCGTGGCGTCGAGCATGTTTCTGCACTTTGACTTCATTGCATAATAAGAAAATACAGCTTCACATAAATAGGTGTAGTAAACTGAAGTTAAACAATAATAGCACGTTTTGAAATATTGGGATACTCTTTTGAACTAGCCCAGTAATCACATAAGATTGATGATTGTATTTTTATTTCACTGATAAAATCATTTAGATTTTCATAGTCACTTTGCGCCTGTCCCAAAAAAAAAGATTCTGAACCCAGGCACCGTCCTTACCAGTTCCTGGCAAACATTTCAAAAGAGTTTATTTCAAGTTGTATAGGTGTTCTAATAACATTTTGGAAACTTCATCTATTTTAAAATTTAATTTATTCAAACATTCATGAATGGCAGGAAACGAAACGAGAGCATTAGATTCAACTCGTGAAATCCAATATTGCATTTTTTTTTATCAAAAGATCCAATTTTATCTCTTCTATTAAAATTTTTAACACTCTCTCCTAGTAATGATAATTTCATTTCACTTTCTAAAATATCTGTCAGTTATGTGTGTTAAATCAACCATGAAGGATTCTGTAAAGCTTTAACAAAATGTTGTCCTGAATTATTTTGTGCCAAAAGACCAACAACTCATTTCAAAGTTCAAAAAGTCTTCATAGTGCTTTACCTCTGGATAGCCATCTCACTTCAGTATGTAATAAAAGTGTTTTGTGTTCACTAGCCATGTTATCACACAAATTTGTAAATAATTTGGATTTAAGTGGCCACTAAAATATTCCTGCGGACTTCTGGTTGTCAACTGCTGCACTGAATGGTCCTGACAGACTGCAATTATGTGCTATTGAATTAAATTCCACAAACAAAGGTCTACAAGGTTCACTTATTTTTTGGTCATAGCTGCTTATTGTCAAGCTAAATAAAATAAAATTATCTGTGTAATTGAGTGCTATGGGCACTTGTATAGGTTCTGGTTGACTGAACTTGTCCACACTTGTTCACTGTTTCTCATGTTTCCTATTGATGGAGCTTTCGTCATACAAACTGATTATGTGGTATTATAACATATAATCCATAGTATAGAGAGCGTTACTCCAGATCTTTACAGAACAGTTTGGGAAACCTTTTATAGATAAATATAATATAAAATTATGAATAAAGAAGAAAAAGCAGAAAGTTGGAAGGAATATCTAGAAGAGCTGTCTGTATCATGATGGAAATCTAGTTCAGTCAATAATAGAAGAGGAGGAAGTGATGATGAGTTGGGGGACAAAATTTTAAAGTCAGAGTTTGATAGGGCGCTGAAATACCTGAGTAATGGTAAAGCGCCGGGAATTGATAACATCCCAGCAGAGTTGACAAGAGCATCAGGCGAAGAAGCAATATCATGGCTGTTCGCGATAGTTTGGAAGAGTACCAGAAGATTTTAGTAAAAACATAATTACACCCATACCGAAGAATTCTGGGGAATATAGATTTGAACAACACAGGACAATTAGTTTAGTATCCCACACATGCAAAATATTAAAGAAAATAGTCTATAGCAGAATGGAATATCAAATAGAAAGCGAGTTAGGAGAAGATCAGTTTGGTTTTAGGAAGAATTTTAGGACAAACAGAAGCAATATTGACTTCGCGAATAATTTTAGAAGACAGGATACGAAAAAACCGGCCTACACTCATGGCATTTGTAGATTTGGAAAAAGAATTTGATAATGTGAACTGGAACACACTATTAAAGATTTTGAAAAGCACTGGAATAAAATATTGGGAAAGTAGGCCTATACATAACCTCTACAGAAGACAGGCAGCAGTAATTAGAATAGAAGACCAAGAAAGAAATCCATAATCAAGAAAGGAGTAAGACAAGGATGCAGTCTGTCGCCCATGCTGTTTAACCTATATATAGAGCAAGCGGTGAAAAAAGTTAAAACAGAATATGCAAAAGGAATCATACTGCAAGGAAAAGAAATAAAACCTTATGTTTTGCCGACAGTATTGTATATGGAGAAAAATTTCAATATGAGGATTAATAGAGGAAAAATCAGGGTAATGGAGTGTAGTTTGGGAACCAGTGGAATAACAAAGGGTGTCAGATTGGGAAGGAATATTTTGGTGGAAGTTAAGGAATTCTGTTACTTGGGGAGTATAGTAGGCATAGAGAGTAGGATAGCATAGGCAAGGAAGGCTTTCACAAAAAAGAGGAATTTACTTGCAGGTAATATAAGTGTAAATATTAGGAAAATATTTCTAAATATGTTCATATGGAGCGTGGCGTTATTTGGGTGTGAAACGTGGACGATAGGAGTTGGGGAAAGGAAAAGAATAGAAGGCTTTGAAATGTGGTGCTATAGGCGAATGCTGAAAATCAGATGGGTTGATAGAATCACAAATGAGGAAGTTCTAAACAGAATAGGGGAAAACCGAACAATATAGAGGATGTTGACTAAGAGAATGGGTAGATTAATAGGCCACATTTTAAGACTCAGGGGTCTTGTAAAATTAGTATTAGAGGGAAGTGTGTGGGGTAAGAACAGAAGAGGGTGGCCTAGGATAGAATCTGCTAAGTAGATTAGGGAGGATATTGGTTGGGCTAGTTATAAGGAAATGGAAAGTGTTGCGGAAGGGAGGGTTGCATCAGACCAGTCTTTGGACTGAATACCACATCAATATAAAATATCCAAGTATGATAAAAATAAACAATTCAACATGCCAATCTTTAAGTTACATAAAAAGTGTTAATAACAAATATAAAATTTCATATTTGTATTTCAGAGTAACTTATAAAAAATTATTATTGCCATTGAATTGCCAAATTTTTACAGTGAATATTATATAAATTGATTATGATTTTAAACTGCATTAAACAATGTATTTACAATTTTTTTCTGCATTATATTTAAGTTTTAAATTGTCATCTTATTCGTGTGGCCACCTCTGGTCTAGTAGTAAGCGTCACAGCCTCGCACCACAAAAGTACCAGGTCAATTCCTGGCAAGGACCTGGGCGATTGTGTATGTATTGAAATTCCTTGAGCATACCCAACAAAGAAAAAAGAAATAAGTGACCTACTTAGCAAGTTGCTAATGACCTTGATGTTGGTGTGACTATAACCAGAGTTAAAAATAAAATCTCCTGTAATGAATATTAATATTAGTTTTAAGTTTTACTGAAATGCAAACATAGAAATTCATATTTTTTTATTCAATAGTAAGTTCTTCAAATATTATTTGCATTACGATATTTATATATCGGTATGTGAAATTATATTTTTCTCACAATTAGATATTTTATATTCTCCATTATCTTTATGATTGGTTATTCCTATCTTGATCAATATTTAATTAAACATTTTCTGCTCCTTTCTCATCTAACTTTTAAAAAAAATTATATGTTCATTTTCAACTGGGAAAAATGATATACCACAAAATTTCCTATGTCCACGATTAATTTCATGAACTCCAACTCTTTCTGTAATATTTTTAAATGATTATTATGTACTGAAAGGAGCTCGTCCTCACTTGGAGAAGGCATCACCACAAAATCTTACATAATACTGGCGCTGATCTCCGAGTTTCTACCTGTGCACTTTCAGTGTTATCAAGATCCAGAAATGTGCTCCAACAGGTACAAGCAAGAAACGAGCTGGTTTGCAAACATACTATGTGAACATACCCTTATTCATCAAACCTAAAACTTATCTATTCTCCACGTTGACTATATGTACCAGAAAATGTGATGGTATAATGTAATGTATGACTAAACTATGTACATGTGTGGGCTGATTACCAAGCTTAGATATAATTGTATTTGTAGGTAAATAATTATAATTCGAAAATGAGTATGAAATTCAATGTATGTAGTATATGCTCGTTTAACACCAATGTATTGTTTAAAGTTTTACAAATGACTATGGCTGGAGAGCCAAAATATTCTGTTTTACGCAAAATAAAATACATTAATGCTAAGAAGTTTTTATTTAGCATTGAAATCCTAGGTTTATTCTTTTGGAGATTACTCGTGCCACTCTAATTTCTAATACTATTTTTATGGCCATCAGAGATGTTAAATTTATTATAGCTTTCTCCACTTCTACAATCAATCTTGTTAATGTTCTAATACTTTCTGCTTGAAAAAGAAAATGATTTCTCAAACTAAAAAATGTATAAATTGAATTATCTTTAATATAGACCAAAGTTTGCCTTTTTTTTATTTACATGCTGGGTATAATATTGAATTTGACAGTAAAGTCTTGGACAAAACATGATTATCATCCAGTGGGATGGCTCACATTACCTTAATCATGTCAGGAAGTTCACTGGTACCTTAAATATGCACACAACGTAACAACTGTGTAAAAAACAAGGACATTTTGTTTTTTCTGGCCCAATGCACCTAACTATGAATTTACTTTTTTTAGCCGTTGGTCACATGTTGCATGTAAATTTCTATGAAGCTTGGCTGACATGACCCTTCTCAACATATTGTCATTTTGCATGACGCCACCAATAAAATCTTTTCATTTCTGCCGTGTTGGCCACCTGTAACTGTCACATGAAAATAACTTACCAAACTATTCCATCAAAACAAATACAACAATTATATTATATCGGTCATTCCATGTCAAGTGACCAAGGGACATGCACTACCATTTCCGATTTTGATTAAATTTAGACAGTTTTTACTACGAAGCCTTAGATGAACATATGCAAAATTTTAGTTAGAAATATGCATTTCTGACTGAGATACAGCCTTTTTTGTCTAAGCCTGCGCGGTTCGTCGGAGATGACGTTGTTTGAAAAGTTCCACTTTTGAGCTTCCATACTGTGGCCATTATTAGAGAATAAAACCTGAAAATTCTTGAAATGGCTCAACGGATTACAATGAAAATTTGAGGGACTAAAAACAGGAAATTTAATTTAAATATTTGTGCATATTTCATTTTGATAATACTAATATAATATAAATATTCTATGGGAAGGTTTCTTGGTATATGTTTGTTCGAATATTCAAAAGTGAATGCAGGTTGCCTATACTCTTCATCTGTTTATGCTCCCAAATGGCTCAACGGGTTTCAGTGAAAATTTCAGTGATTGAAACAGGAATTTCAACTTAAATTTTCTTGTATGTTTCATTTCAATATCTTGCAGAGTTGTAAATATTAATAAGTCCATAGTATCAAGATTCTAAATAAATGTAATAAATGTCTACTTCTTATAAATATTATGTATATTAAATTGTTTGTTTTAGACAATGCAATACCAATTAAGTCATGGTTCTGTGATCCCATGGATACAGCACTACTAAACCTATTACCTGTTTTGGATGCTCTACGGTTTACTCAAGATGTGCGAAGTGTTCTGAGTAGAAATTTGCACCTCCATCGCCTCTGGTAGCAGTATTATGTTGGTAAGTGCTACTAACATTGATAAAAAATGTTGTACAAATTGAACTACCTTGAAAAATATATTTTAGGAAATATGTTTGTGTGAAAAAAGAAAATTGCTCTTTGCTAATTAAAACCTATATGACAAATAAGTGGATTACAAAATATTGTTTTATTTATAAAATTAGTGCAGTAAGAGTTCTCCCAAAGTGATGCATTGTCTATTATGCTTTAGTTTAATGAAGTACTCCTAAGCACCTATTCTTAATAATTCTAGATTCTGCTATTTTATTAATATACATGAATCACACTAAAACATCTGAAATAAAAATATTAATCTGTCCAAGTGCTTCATAGAGCAATTTTCAGAGCAATTAAATGTATCTGGATTTTTTAAAACAGTTAAAACTGTTTTTAAAAAATCCACATGTAGCCATTGAGAAATTTCAAATTGTTACTACTGAAAATATTAAGTGATTATGGTGACCATTATAAAAATGCTCACAAGACTTTCAGACAGTATGAAATAAATACAATTTTAATTCCCACTGTGGAAGTAATATTTACACACAAAACTTTTCCATCCACAAATATGAAAATAGAACATCTTTACTATATCTTCTCTTAACTCATATTACATTGCCAAGTTTAAAATCCCTTGCTTGTGGGTGATGTTGAATTTGCATATATTTTACAACTATAGTAAACTAGTGTCAACACTTTCCTTTACTTTCAAAATTTGTGGGTAATTTTATGAAAATAATTTATATTTGTAAAAGAATTAATTTATTTTGTATCTGCTCAATTTCCTTCCTATGCTATTAAAGGAGAGTTTCCTGTTTCAGGATCACCGTTGTGTAGCTTCTTAACCAAAAAAAACCTTGGCTGCCTTATTTCTTCTCTCTTCCACATAATCCCTTTTTCACTCTTATAGGTACATTTCATTCAAGAAGAAAATCAACACTATTGCAGTATGAACAACGCGAAAAATTTATATTAGACCATAAAATAAATTATAAAGATGAAACATTGTAAAGATATACATTTGAAACTTGAAGATGATTCAGTGAATTAAACTGATTCACTGCATTGATTTCCTAGGTCATGAAATTATCTCTTTAAAACTCCATATTCTAGAAAATCAGTCTAGTAATCCACTTTACTTTTGCAATATCTTTTCATGAATGATACCATTGAGTATGTTCTTACTCAACAAGTTACAGTTACATCTGCTTTCCCAGTGTATTGATTTTATAAAAGATTCTTGGTTAATCAGTCCAGTAAATTTATTGTATAAACACAATTTTTTGGTGAGATCCATCATCAGGTGCAAAGTGCCAAGATAATGGATTTTCTAAACCGCATTAGCGGTTGGCTGGATAGTGTTACAATAGAAGCCATCAGAATTAAGAGGCATAATAATCTTGCAAACAAAGATTCAGGATATAATTAAATTAATCTGACTTATAATTATAAATAATTTAATTTGATTCAAAAATTCAGGTTTCCAAATTAGCACACCGGTAGAGATGAGTCGCTCCGGAGCGAGTTGTCCAAAAGGAATGACTCACTCCGAGGAGCGGCTGAGCTCCCGACTAGGGAGCAAATTACTCTTCAAACGCTCTCGTTCAAAGGAGCGGAGCAGGTTGAGAGCACCTCTTTCCAACGCTCTGCTCTGAGTGCCTCCCTGTTTCAACTCGCTCATGAGTAAACAACCCCTGACCGCTCCACTCCCCACTCTTTTCAGAGTGAGAGCTTGTTGCTCTGTGACTCCCTCTTTTGTGAGGGAAGGAGCTGTCCTGCGCTCTTTCAGTAGCTGGAGACATGCGGTTGTGTTGGATGGATGTGTCATTAACATCAATATAATTCATTAACCTTATACAAATACAACAAAGTTATACAAGTATATATTGAATCTGACAAAAAAAAGCGTGCTTAAACTGAAGTAAATTTACATGAAAAAAAATTGAATCCTTAATCCAACCAGTCCATGTTGCAGTCCAAGGAAATAATGTCCTGGCTAATGTTTTCAAAAGTTATTTAGAATTGTCTATTTACATATGCACAAAAATAAACCACTATTCACTCATTTTTGTTCAGAAACAAAATTTGCGACGACGCTTGCCTGTCCTCCGATCACATCAGTCGTCAAATTATTCACCTCCGCTCTTTGTCTTGTGTGAGGAATCTGATGCGATGGCTGGTAATTAGAGATAGGTTGGAGCCACTCTTTGCCGGGTGCTAGCTCTTCAACTACCGCTCATTGGAAAGAGTCATTCAAAGGGGCGTTCTGCTCCTTCGCATTCCCTCGTGTTGCCACTCAGTCGTCGCCTAGCTGATCACTGGAAATGTCTTCCTAACTTTCTGATGAAGGGGGCGGTGCCCCTAAAAATTCAAGAACTCTACACCTCACAGGGTGTGTACCATCTATATAAATGGCGAGATAGGGAGAGATATCGAATTCTGTGTAAACTCTGGAAACACTAGGGAAAGCAAGCAGTAGTCGGAGAGCTAGCTCCCGGGAAAGAGTGGCTCTGACCTATCTCTAATTACCGGCCATCACATCAGTTTCCTCAGACATCAAGACAAAGAGCGGAGGTGAATAATTTGACCAATCAGAAGGTCAAAATGAGCCAGACTTTGGCAATCTCATTGGATGACACCTGCAGTATCGTACCATTGGCCTGTATGAACAGAAAAATTGTCTTGGACTGATGACATCTCATGAATTTCACCAAAACATTTTTTTTCAGCAAAGAATTTACCCAGCTGATTTACCGAGAATCTTTTGTAAGTTAAAAATGATAAAGAATTGGTTATGGTCAACTATGCATTAAAATATCGAATACTTTGTATATTAGACAAGGAATAGCATTTTGACAATCTGAAACATTATAGCAAGAAAAGTTTAATTTTTGTACGTATTTTAACACTTAAAATGAAAAATAACTCATTCATAAACATATTGAGCATAATAGAAATTTTCTTGCTTTTGGCAAAATTATAGATAGTAGAATTACTATTCTTATGTGTAAAGCATTAAATGGAATGAATGAAATAATTTTAAAGCAATTATGTCCCATTTGAGAACTGTCAATATGTGTTTTAAAATTGTATAAGTATTCTATAATTTTAAAATGTGATTCAACGTGTGTGGAATGTTTCAGGTTCTCCTTGTGTGGCCCAACATAAGTGACACTTATTACGTTTCTACCCGTTCCCAAATAACATAAAAAGTGAAGTACAACTTTAAAGGGAACATTTTATAGTAAGGTACAAAAGCATATGTTAAAAGATTCTACAAGGATAATACTTTGTCTTCTGAATTGATGGCAGTTAGGTAAAATTGTCAGCGTTAAAGTGTTACAATTGAAATGTGAGTACAAAGATGTGAAACCCTAGGAGTGATTCATTAAAACTATTGATGATCAATATCCATGGTATGTCAAGTGGAAATATTACTTCCCTGTATAGACGAAGAAGCAACAACTTGGCGTTCATACTGGGGCGCTTATCCTAAATCATTTATAGATACATTGAATTAATGTATATGAGTGTAAATTAGGAATTGCTTATAAAATGTTCCTTATTTCATTATTGATGTGTTCATGACACGATTTGAAGGTATCTAAAGTGTGTAGCCGTTTTTGTACTTTCAGTCTGTATACCACAACTGCTTTTTCTGGTGGCATCAGTTTTCTGTTCTTTTCATTCATTTTTTATTTATTTTTATTTTTCGAAATTTGTTTCTGACTAAAAGGTAAATTGATGTCAACTCATAACTTCTTATTCTGAATTTCTATGATCCTTACAGAATTGCCTCACATTAAATAACGTATTAAAAGTAAATGTAACATTTCATGTTTTAATTTAAAAATTGTTTTATTCAACTTTATATGTCTAAAAATCACATGAATTCATAACAAACATCAGGGATTGTTACATTTTGAAACTTATTGTACAAGTCACATTAATAATGTGGCAGGTACACTGGTTGCTTCACATTTGTCTCATACAATTTTGCCAAAATATGAAAATTTACTTTCTTACAGCTGGAAAAAATAATTTCTTTGGAACAACTAAATTGTAGCAAAAATAGCATTGTGTGTGACAACTATTTCAGATCAGAATCTGTGTACCTAAAACTCATACATTTCTTATATTATATCAAAGTTTAATATTTGTAAATATTTTATGTGCAGAGTTTGATGTTTTAAATAATTATAAAATCTATGACCTATTTAATTCATTCTAAAATTCAATAACAGCTATTGGATTTACTCATGGATTTCAGTTTTAAAGTACTCTTCATACTTTTGTATTGTCTGTTTTTATTAGTTGTCATTAGATTTGTCAAAATACCAAAAATGTTTAAAAGTAATTAGATTAATTAAATAAGCTGTATTTAACTATGTTCTTGAAAAATAATTGTGTTTTAATTTAGGTGATCTCTCAGGCTCATTGAAAATAATTAATACATTTTAACAGTAGTCTGACGTCTTCAATTTGGTTTCATTAAATTGGTTTTATATTAATTTTATTATATCTTCATTTTTCAGTGTCTGCATGCATAAAAATATTTCAATCTTGTCATTGTCAGGACAAACCATGGTGCTAATGAGGCAGTTGGGGTTACTTGTATTTGAAATATCTCCAAATGTATCTGTGAAATGTTAGTAAGTTGATCTCCTTGGGCATAGTGTGAAGCGATCTATTGTTTAAGATAAAATATTGTTAATTTTGAGAAGGTTTTAGTAAGAAATAATGTATTATTGGCAAATAATTTTGGCTTTTCAATTATAATTTTTTAGTGCTATTTTGAGAGATAAGTTATCTTAATTAATTTTTACGCACAGATTTTTTTTGTCTCAATGTGTGATCTAGTCAGAATTGTTACAGATTCTGTCAAATGTTTGATCTGCTCTTAGGTCACAGACAATCTTTCTATGTCATTTATTTGCATGAATTTCAACTTTGTGTGCATTTATAATTAAGCATAGGTTTCCTTTCTTGTGTCGCTGAGATCTGAAACAGATTCCTTCGTATCTTTTCTTGTGCTTTTTTTTCTCCAGACACAAATTGTATTAATAATCCAAGTACTGATTCAAATTTATGATTGATAGCCTAAAACAAATTGTCACTTTTGTGTTACCATCTAAACAATGAATGTGTTAACCAACTGGAAATAGTTGTTTGGACAGGGCACAAATTCATTCTTTTCTGTTCATCAACTTTGTAAAATATTTCACATAGTATAATAGTAAAAAATTCAGTTAAATGATAATGTTTTCTGTATCAGAAAGAAGTTGAAACTTTTATGTTAAGTGATATTAATTTTTTCCCTTTAAGGGTAATTAGAGTACCAAATTAGTTGAAACTATGTATTTCTATGTTCAAATTATTACACAAGAGAACTGTGAAAAGGTCTTCTGGTTATTGTGGCCTATTTTTGGATATTTGTTAAATAAAATTTGTCAATGAATTTGTGGTTCATTTGAAGATGTAGATTTTTCCCAGTTTCTTATTCTTATTATTGTATATAATTTTTATATTATATGTTGCTACAAAAAGCCAAAATAACTTCATTGTGAGGGGAAAATAGTTTAAGGTGCTTAGTCGACTTTGAAGCATTTTCTATGCTCATTGGATTATTTTAGTCAGTCAGAGAGAGTATTTAATGTTTTGTTCATCTTGTTGAATTCATTCTATCTTACAAGTGAAGATTATTATGCATTAAGTTTTCAGTATGGAAAAGGGGATTTAGAAATATTGTTTCAATTGACATTTCCTGCTAGAAATTTGGGGAATAAATTATTTCCATATAAAAATTATTTAATTTACATCCTTATAAAATATATGAACATTCAGTGCAATTTACATTAAATTCTGTTAGTAAAGTTGTAGGAAAGCCATTTAAATTGTATTTTCTTCTAATGTGATATATTCCACTTGCAGGAATTGCAGAAGACCTTTATAAATTTGTAATGTAATTGTTTAATTATAAATATGCGCAGATTGTTTAATCTGTATAATTTATTATATTTGTGATTAAAACAAGAAAGTATCTTTCATGAAGTGTTAGATAATATATTTTCAATTCCTTTTTCCAATTTGGAGTTAAACATTTTGTTTTCTTGTTGTGATCAATTTGTTGGAGTTTTCATTTTTAAGCAAAATCTTATAAAAAGTAATCAGTTAGATGAAATCACATCTATAAATATAAGTAATTGAAATATAGTTGTTAGAATTACGCCCATATTACTGTTTTTAATGTGTTCTATTATCATGAAATATGACTAATTATTTAAGTCCGTGATATTAGCAATAAAAATGTAGAAAACAATTTTACAAACAACAGATTTTAATTTCATATTCTAGGAATGTCAAAAGTTCAAGCGTTGAAGAGAGCTAGTAATCAGGAACTTTGTTACAAGAATACAGGAGGTTTGAGTATATAAATATAATGAAATAAGTAAAAATAAATATAAAATTTCGTCATCAATTTATTGAATGAAATGATATTGATGTCACAAATAAAATACAGCAGCTTTCATTCAATAGAACATGAATATCTGTGTATCTTTATGTCCATCACACACAATAAATTGATGATGTAAATTTAATTATTATTTTTTAAGTATTTCATTAATGTTGTACACTTCTGTCATATTATACAAAGATGTAACTTAAGATTGCAACTTATGACTGCTGACCAGTAATTGATTCAGATGCAGTATGTTTTTTGTGTAGAAGTTTGCATATTATTTGTTTCTGTTAATAAATATGAGTGTTCAAAGCTTATTTTTAGACTAATTTACAGAATTTATATAATTTTAGGATTGTGTGGGAAATAAAATCATCAACAAGAGGGAAACCTTAATATTAGAAAAACAGTTTTGTAAAACTTGACTGTCTCTGTTACATAAATGCTGCTTCTTCTTTATAGTGTATAAATTGATCCAGAATTTATAGTGATGATTCATTTGGATTAACTCCCAGTGTATTTGCTGTATAAAGTCTTCTTGATAAATCAACCAGAAGGTATTGTTTAAGTTCGACAACTGACACTGTTGTCATCAATTTGGTGGAATGTCTGGTCCTGGTTCGAGCAGTTTCCAAGGATAGTCATTTGAGTTGCCAACCTGCAGCGGTGGCCTTGGTGCCGCAGTGTGTCCAATTGGTCCCAGCGTATGGAGGACCAAGTTGCCTCAAAATATTGACATAATATGAAAATTGATATAAAATCATACCAAACTGTGTGATTATAGATTTTTGGGAATACTAATTATGAATCTGATGTTGGAATTATGAAACTCAAAAGATGAATAAAAAATGGAAATTAGTGGATTTGAGTATATCAAGCAGAGGTGGGGAGCCTTCTTACCTTGGGGGCAGCATTTAAATATGGCAGTAATAAGAGGCCACATAAGTTGATATGTCTATACACTTGACTTTTGTGAAGATATAATAGTTTTTCTATAGTCTTATCAATTTATTGCAATTAATAGTTAAAACACAAATATTAAGTGATTTTTTATTATTTCACATGAAATATTTTTGTTTTCACAAAAGGGGAATAACTTGTTATAACATTATTCTTTAATCATGATAAATAACTACACATTTAAATTACACTTCAAATAAGTTAAGTTAAAGCCTTGTTGAATAAATTTTTTACATTATAAGGAAATACAATACAAAATTTATATTAAGTAGAAGTAGTATCATATTAGTAGAAGCATTTTCGCATAAATTTATTACATAACAAATAAGTAAAAAATAAAATAATGTCAACAAGGACATTAATAATAATTTTAAGACCTCTTTCACAAGATAATCGCAATCTCTTAGTCGCAGACTATTTAAGTCAGCTGCTAACTGCATTGTGACTATGGTAGCCGTTCAGATGAGGTAACAACAGACTTGACTAATCCTGTCTTTGAGGCAGGAAGAGAGACAGTCTTTTCTACCTGACTGTCTGAAGACTATGAGTCAGGAGATGTGCCTGCTCCCATCTGGTTTGCATAAAGTGTCACAATTCCAATAATCACTCTGCTCTTGACTGCTTTTTCAATTTTACTTTTGCAGAATGTGGTTTTTAGAAAGCCAAAATTAATATTTGCTTGAGAAAAGACTCTCATATCATAACATGTATACATAATATTATAAAGTAAATAATTATTATTTCAATTAAATACGTAAATTATTGTGTCTTTTGAAAGATTTTTCCATGTGTATGAAAAAGAAATAAGTTATTTCATGTTTCACAGTTCCATATTGTTTACATTTTTTCGTTTACTCCTTGGTAATTCACTTCCTGTTGCATCGTCTTAGTAGACCACTGGTCTTGTCGGACTATATTTTATCAAGAGAATTTAGAATGTTCTTAGAAACGACTGTGTGTAAAAATCTTAGTGTTTGGGGAGTTAAATAATCTATCTTATGTTAGACTATTCTCCGCTATTTTCAAAATGGGTTATTATCCTTAAAATTATTCCAGCCACGTTTAGTGAATGATAAAAAGTTATCATTGGCCACTTGTTGGGAATATCGCTCAATAAGTGATATATAATGTATCAACATCATCCACATATTATTTAGTCATGTTAATTTGGCCTTCTTTTTGGTTACTTCTGAAACAGAGGAAGTTGATGTGCGACAAGTGGTCAACAGCACCACAGTTTTAAACTTTTTTGAAGTGTGACACAAAGTTCTTTGTCCTGTGTAACCGAAACAAAAGTAGTCTATTTCTCTCATATATTTTTTTATGTTGTGGTTATTGAAAACTATATCAATTATTGGAGGTTTTTTTTCCAGTTTTCCAAATTGGTTCCCATTAGGGGGTATAACATTATTCTAAAA
Source organism: Eucriotettix oculatus (assembly GCA_034510155.1). Taxonomy (NCBI): domain Eukaryota; kingdom Metazoa; phylum Arthropoda; class Insecta; order Orthoptera; family Tetrigidae; genus Eucriotettix; species Eucriotettix oculatus. The sequence continues at coordinate 232,472,847 of CM067376.1, read as the reverse complement.
TTAGACTACTGTACCAGTATATATCTTGAGAATTATTTAAGTTATATGCATTATAATTCATATTGTAAAATGCTGATGGAGGACCTACATTAAGTTTCTTCCTCATTCTCTTGCCATTTTCCCAACTTCTTTGGGAATGTGACCTTGGCATAGCATTTTAAAAACATCCTCCTGAGATGTCATTCAAGTCCATCCAAAAAAAAATATAGTTCAAAGAAGTCTACTTAAAACTCCTGAGGTCAATGTTACTGTGTAATATAATTGGATGCTTACAAATGTAACAAAATGCTACTTCATAGCATCCATTAGAAAACTTATGCAGAAGTAACCAACGTGCTGTAACACTTCGTAATTATCAATATATCATTTCAAATATTTTTTACTTAAGAAAAGTGAAGTGACGGGGTTTTTGCCAAGATACCCAATACGCTAAAACCCGGCCGCTGAAAAGTAGAGAGCCTTTTGGAAGGCTGGAAGGCGAAGTGACTACGACTGACTAAGTGCACTTTTTACCCGGGATTTCCTTGCCTCTCACAAGACTTGACTATCGTGTGAACGCGCCTTAAATCCAATGTAAAATTTAAGTTATTGGGAAAATTGCATTTTGTTTCTTGCTGAAAGTAATTGATTATTCGACCTTAATTGATCCTCTAAATTAGCATCTGTAATTTGCGTTCTTAAACTAGTTTTCATGGAAGAAGCCGCGCAGGTTCCAATTAGATTATATAATGGTTAGAAATAACTGCAAGACGTACCCAGGAGCAGATATAAACTCTGACCATAATCTGCTGGTTATGAAATACAGGCTGAAAATGAAGAAACTCAAGAAAATAATTAGAACAAAAAGATGGGAAATAGAAAAACTGCAACAGCAGGGGGTGCTTCAGAGTTTCAAACAAGATATCAAGAGTAGATTAATATAGAAGAGTAATGGACACTCTTGAAGGAAGAAATGACTAGAGCAGCAGAAGAAAAAATAGGAATAATAGGTCAATCCAATAGGAAAGCATGGCTAACACAAGAAATAATAAAAATGATTGATGAAAGGCGTAAATATAATAACGCGAGATATGCAAATGGTAAAGAGCAGTACACACGCTCGAAGAGAGAGAGATAGGAAGTGCAAATCAGCAAAAGAGGCTTGGCTACAAGAGAAATGCAATGCAGTTGAAGATTTCATGGTGAAAGGGAAAATAGACGCAGCTATTAAAAAATCAAGTAAACATTCAACGAGAAGAAAAATGTTAGCAAGAACATCAGGAGAGCGGATGGGAAGCCAATTCTGGATACAGAAGAAAAAGCAGAAAGATGAAAGGAATATCTAGAAGATATGTATCTCGGAGAAAATCTAGGTCAGTCAGGAATAGAAGAAGATGATTAGGAGGTGGATGATGAATAGTTGGGGACAAAATTATAAGGTCAGAGTTTTACAGGGGGCTGACATTCCTGAGAAATTGTAAAACGACGGGAATTCATAACATTCCAGCAGAGATGATAAGATCAGAGGAGAATGGAACGTCAAATAGAAAGAGTTAGGAGAAAATTAGTTTGGTTTTAGGAAGAATGGAGGGACAAGAGAAGCAATATTGACTTGTCGACTAATTTTAGAAGACAGGATAAGAAAAAACCGGTCTAAGTTCATGACATTTGTAGATTTAGAAAAAGCGTTTAATAATGTGAACTGGAACAAACTATTAAGGATTTTGAAGAGCACTGGAATAAAAAAGAGGCTTATACATAACCTCTACAGAAGAAGGGCAGCAGTAATTGGAATAGAAATCAAGAAAGGATGCAGTCTGTCGCCCATGCTGTTTAACTTATATATAACAGGCGATGAAGAATGTTAAAACGGAATATGAAAAAGGAATCATACTGCAAGGAGAAGAAATAAAAACGTTACGCTTTGCCGACTATATTGTAGTATTAAGGGGATCAGAAGAAGACTTGGAAACCATAATAAATGGTATGAACCGAGTCCTGGAGAAAGAGTTCAATCTAAGGATTAATAGGGGAAAAACCAATGCAATTGAGTGTAGTTTGGGAAACTGTGGAATAACAAAGGGTGTTAGATTGGGTAGGGATATTTTGACGGAAATTAAGGAATTCAGCTTGGGAAGCGTAATAACTAGGGATGGTAGAAGTATAGTAGACAAAGAGTAGGATAGCACAGGCAAGGAAGGCTTTTGCGATAAAGAGGAATTTACTTGCAGGTAATATAAGTATAAATATTAGGAAATCGTTGCTAAAATGTTCGTATGGACCGTGGCGTTATATGGGTCCGAAACGTGGACGATAGGAGTTGGGGAAAGGAAAAGAATAGAAGGCTTTGAAATGTGGTGCTATAGGCGAATGTTAAAGATCAGATGTGTGGATAGAGTCAGTAACGAGGAAGTTCTAAACAGAATAGTGAAAAAGCGACCAATATTGAGGACGTTGACCAAGAGAAGGGATATATTAATAGGCCACGTTTTAAGACACGAGGATCTTGTAAAATTAGGATTGGAGGGAAGTGTGTGGGGTAAGAACAGATGAGGGAGGCCAAGGACGGAACACGCTAAGCTGATTATGGAGTATGTTGGTTGTGCTAGTGATGAGAAATGAAAAGGCTTGCGCAGGATAGGTTAGCATGGATGGTTGCATGTGTTTATCTTCAGAATGAGGTGCAAATACCAGTTTTATAGCGGGAGTGAACTCGTCAAAATCTGAAAACCTTTCAGGAAAATCTATTAATGATTCCAAGAGGACTACATATTCATTCAATATTCTATTTATACATTTCTGCTCTTCCAAAATTTTTGCTGGTTCCGGGAAGTGTTCTGCAGATATATCCGAGCGAGAGAGCAAGGTATTCTCGGAACCCTTAGGCCTTTTGCCACATTATATGTATGTGTTTATATATTGTAAATATTTGTTGATTTTTAATGATTTAATTTATATTGAATTCTTCTACTATTAATTTGGTTTATAAATTTTGAGTTTATTTTACAACTAAAATTGTTTACAGAATTACAGACAAATTTTAATTTAATATAGTGAGGCCTTTCTCCCTGGGTAATATTTCGTGGGGCGATATAAGCAAATATAGTAGCTTTTATGCTTTAAAGATTATGTAGTCAAAAGTTTATTTTTGACTTATCTGTAGTCCAGAATGTTATCCAATTTCTTCCTCTCCTTCGCCTTCCGGAGATCACTTTCACGGGCGCACACAATAAACAATAAATCGCTAATTTCTCTTCACTTAAATTTCCTCACTTATAACTACTCGTTTCGTCGTATAAACATCCCAAGTAGGTCCGCAGTAAACTTTGAAAATATCTTACAATTTCCTCCTTTCTCGGCCACTATATCACAGCTACTGTCTCTTTCCAATAACATTTTCCTCAATTCTTGCATATTAGAATTTTAATTCGTCCTTTCTACTGGAACAGATTATCACGACTCTCTAAATCTTAAATACATACTCGCTTGAACCGTCCACTCCTCAAAAAGGGTCGGCAGCCATAAATTATGTCAACCTCCCCCTTCGACCTTCAAGCAACCCTCTTCACAGGCCGCAAGACATGGCAAATAGCCACTCTGCACAGACTTAATACTAAGATTTTATATCGTAATTTTGCCTCATATATATATGTCAATTCCAGTTTTTGAATAAAAAGAATATTAGGATCATCGTCATTGAAGCATCAGTTTATCTCATGGAAAGTTCGACAATTTCAAAATAAATTTTACTTTGAAACTTGGGTTATCGTCTGTTACGTTTTTCGTAGAATCTTTTAACTGAACTAGCAGTGCCGCGACTTCATTCGCGCGGAAATAACTCTTTTCATTTATACCTACGGTATCATTTATTTATGATCACTTCACGGCAAACCTTAGAACTCCCAGTTGGTTTTGAAATAGTTCCGCTTTCACACGTTTGCAACAATATATGGAATAAGAATACTCGCCCTCCCTGTCTCATGCTGCCAAATTACGCTTATAATAAACGCAGTAAGTGGAGTGAATGGTATAGGAACGCCTAATAGGACTTTTAACTCGCAGTTGGTTGTCAAACCGCTTTTCGCGGGTCAATACAAAGGATTTATAAATATTTGCATAAGTAACTTCTGAACTCTGCAAGATATCGAAATGAAACATACACGAAAATTTAAGTTAAAATTCCAGTTTCAATCGCTGAAAATTTCATTGAAATCCGTTATGCCGTTTCTGAGCCTATTCGAGGCTAACATACGGACAGACAATTTTATTTATTGGTATAGACTACTGTATGTATATTCTATAAGGATAGCTATGGAAAATAATAATACTGGCAATAATTACCTTAATGTCTGAAATGAAAGTTCATTCTTCTTTCTTTCCTGCTGGCGAACTTCAGTTCCTTCCGTTAGTACTGACAAAATTGCTATGGCTGTCAGACGATCTTCAGTCATAGAATTCCGCAAGAAAGTTTTTATTCTTTTCAGGGTTGAGAAGCACCTCACCGGTTCACTTGTCATAGGTGTCGTTACCAGAATATTCAGAAGTTTGCTAATTTTAAAAAAAAGCATCTGCAGCTAAATTTTGGCTTGTAATTCGTAGCAGTGCAACCGAACCTGCGGTGTTGGGAAGTTAGGCCGAGAATACAAACCATTTAACTCTGTCTTTTTCGATCAAGCAACTTTACAACTTGGTCCAGATAATTGTCCGGGAAATGTTTTGAGTACTCTACAAAGTTTTCACTATTTGTAAGCTTCCCACTATCCAAGTGGTCCCAATAATCGAAACGTCTCTTGTGAGATACGGTCATACATTTCCTTTACGTCATTTACGATGGACGAATTCCTTTGCCATTTGGCAGGAGTCTCTAATCTTATATTGTTGTCACTGCAATCAAAAGAGCACTTAATATTGTTGATTGCTTGAACCATTGTTATGCATTATTTTTTACAGTAATTATATCAGCATTTCTAGCTTGCAACTGGTTGTGCAAAATGTCAATATAACTTTGTGAAAAGCAAATAGTAAAATTCAGAATCTTTCAAATTAAGTCGAAGTCCACAAGCTCCTTGAACAGCATAATTTATTGAAATAGTTTCTTCAAGTTCCAGAAATTACATTAACTCTTCTTGATTTAAAATTCCATCTGGTGATGAACCACTCGCAATCTGTTTGGCAACAGTATGCCTCCAGTGCAGCGACTCTTTGCGGAGATCGAGAAAAAGTATGCTGGAAAAGATAATGAAAGAATGCTGAAAAGTATACGTGTAGTTCGATTTTGAAATGCGGTACGTTCCATGACAAAATTTAGTTGATGCGGGAAGCAATATACGTATTGCGCATTTGGTAAGAGACGCTTTATTTTAGCCACTCATAACAGCCGCTCCATCGTATGTCTAGGTAATCGATTTACTCTCATTCAATATACATTTTGAAAGGATATCTGCAGTTCGTCCTCCGGGATTAAAAAATCCTCAAAATCGTTCTTGTGGAGTAGCATTTACTGCATATCTGAACACTAAAACCACGTGAGCGTGTTCCGAAACATCTGTTGCCTCGTCTGACATAACTGCCACATAATCAAATTTACTTATTTCTGCCACAATTTCTTCACGACAAACCTCGAGCATACAGTCCCCCAGTTCGTTCTGAATTGTTTTGGAAGTTCCCTTGAAAATATGATCGTTTTTTGTGTTCCTTTACATCAGTATCAATGCTGCCAACAAAATTACTTTTCCTAAGAACACGTTAGGATTAAACGAATCTTCAGATTCTCGATGTCCTCGCAGTGCGAGTTCAAAGGCGCCAAAAAATTTTATGGAGTCACTTATCCTAGATAATTTGTGTCTATTTTTTCTACTTGTCGGTTGTGCTTAATAATATTGTCTTGATAGGCTCTACTTAGTTTTGTTGGAATATTAACGGAGCCAAGCATGTAAAGATCTAAAGCATTATTGATGGGTCTTTTATTTTCACTGTGTGCTTTTATTAATGAACTGAGATGAACAAGATCTTTAACGCTTGTCTAGTACGCACTTGGACTCATTGCTGCAGACTCCTTGTCGCATTGACATCGAGTCTGTGAATATGGAGGGTTTCCGGCTGTATTTCGCGGGGGTTTTGATTCCGCTCGAAATGGGACTCACTGTGGCCCAAAATTTATAAGTGCGGATGTGAAAATACTTTTGCAACCTACGGTGATGACACCGCAATTTTATCTGCAGATAATTATCGTCTTATAGCTGCTGAGATTATACAAAATCATTTAAATAACCTTGAAGAATGGCTTAATTTTTGGCGTATAAATGTAAATACTAATAAATCAGTGCAAGTAAATTTTACCACAAAGAAAACAAACTGTCCAAATGTCTCAATAAATAATACACCGTTACCTATCACCAATGAAGTAAAATACCTTTGTCTACTATTGGACTTAAACTTACATGGAAACCGCATTTAACATCCAAAAAGGATCATATCAAACATAAGCTTCGACAAATTCATTGGCTACTTGGCAGAAATGTCAAATTGAAAGCAGAAAACAAAATACTTAGTAATACTCTCTTGTATTTTAATTAATACTAATGAATAAATGGGGACTTTATAATTAAAAGAAACTGTTTTAAACAAATTACAGTTAATTTATTGACAGCAAAATACAAAATTTTGAAAAGAAATAATTTTATAATTGGTGAAATTAAAATAAAATTAAAATTGGCCGATTGGGTTCAATTTAGATTGTTTCCGCGGCTTTAATCAGTCACGTGAGAGTCCTGATCAGGGAGTTAAAATGGGGAGAATTATTGCAGAAAAAATTTATTTACTAAAATATTTAAAGGGTGTTGGAATCACTTTACAGTTTCTTACTGTCTCGCTGGTTGTTGCACGGCGGTGGCGGTGACGATGGTGATGGCTGCTCGTAGCAGTGGCGTCGGCGCAGCTCAAGTTGATCGGCCAGATTTTTCAAGTTCAAGACTGCCGTTTAATGGTACATTTTAAGTGCCTTTTCATATTCATCCCCGCTAATACTCTTTCAAACCAATCGGATTTCTTTAAATAAACTACGCAGCAGAATTATGACGCGCTTTTTGTTTCATCCGCGACAAAGACCAGAATAAATTATGGGGTCGCTACTGGGCTCACGCCTGACAGCAGATCCTACGACAACAGACCCTCACATCATTCAGGGCTTGACAGTTTTAAAATGCCTTAACTAATGGCTTTCGCAGCTGCTCAAGTCCAGTACACCACCCAATAACACATTCACTTCATTACAACTCGTATATAAATGCATTCTTAAACCCATATGGACAAATGGGTTCCAACTATGGGGGTGCACCAAGCCTTAGAATTCAAAAATTATTCGTCTTCAGTCAAAGAAACCTTCGTACCATTTTAAACACACCCTGCTTTGTGAGCAACAAAACAATACATGAAGATCTAGCCATACCTACTATAGAAGATGAGACTCAGCACTAATTATCGTCAAAATCTCCAAGGACACCATAACGAAGAGGTCATCCATCTAGCAAATGAACTAACATCACGTCGCAGATTGAAGAGGAAGCGGCCAACTGATCTGTGAAGATTAATTTTATTGTATTCATGTATCATTTTGTTTCATTCGGAGCGAGGTCACTGGACCACTTCTACGCTCATTGTAATTTCATTCATATAACTTTCTTAATGTTCAAAATGAACAGATTGTAAATTTCTTAATAAACAAAAAAAAAATTTCCATAGTTGTTTCTACTATAATTATAGAAACAAACAAAATAGAACAATTTCTTAACACCGTTTTCTGCAGTCACATTATATATTTTACTTTATAAATTATGCTCGACATAACCGTATCGATTGGTTTCAAAGTACAGTCATTGTCTTGCTGATGACATCCTCCTGAGTAGTCCCCGCCCGGAGATCCGAATGGAGGACTATTTTACCTCCGGAATATTTTACCCGAGAGGTTGCCATCATATTTTTATGCACTGAGCGATGCAAGTACGCTGGAAATTAAAGACACGGCTGTAGTTTCCCCTTGCTTTCAGCCGTGCAACAGTAACACAACCATTATAGCTGTTCGAGCCATGCTTGTATTTGTCCAACGTTGAGCCATTCCCGGATCACTATCCTCGTGCCTCAAATCGGTAATAGTGAGGCCTCTTGCCCCTCACCATGCTAGTTTTTGTCCGCCCCGAAAAATCGGTAATACTCATATCCGAGTCGTGGTCCCCACTGCACAACCTGGGAAAACGTCCGATGGAGAACACGATTCTTGTTTCCTATTGATATACACATACATACTACATACTTCTCACAACAATCCTAACTGATGCTCAATACCGGTCGTCCCGACTCACAAATCTTCTTTCCTCGTTAACTTCACTACAAACTCTTACAACCTAACAAAATTTATTTATTATATATAAACGTTTTATATGATTAAAATTATTATTATTCTTAAATATCATAAGTTACGTTCGTTATACCATTTCGACATATCTATGTAAGACATCGCATTCCTTACATTTAATTTTGAACTTAATAAAATAACTGTTGCATAATGCTTTCCAAGCGTATGTCCCATTACTGTATCTAACATGTAATAAAGATGCTACTTTTTCTTATAAAACATGCTATAATCCAAAATGATTGCATAACACAGGTCTTATTGTCGTAACAATACTCATTTGTGTTAGTCGCCCTATAATCTATATTTGTTACGGCTTAAAAAAGTTTGAGTTAATTTATTTAAATCCACAATTAAAAGGTCCGAATTGATATACTTAAATTTCCAATTATTACTGTTCGTTTGCTATCAATCACGCTCGCTATGAATACACGAGGCACGTAATAGAAACGAAATTAAATTTGCTTTTAATGATCTATGTTGATTCAGTTTCCTTACATTTACAACCAAACTTTAAATATATTTGCCATCTATAAATACCTGTGGTCCCGAAGTTCTCTATTAACTGCACTTAGCACGCGTAAACCGCGTTTACAAACTTCATTGTGATTGACACGGTTCACAGCTAACAAAACCCACTTTAAATGTTAACTTTGGCTGCATTTGTTGCAGATAAATAGGCCATAGCCCGTTAGCATCTGCATATATCTATACTAAAAAGCACACATACACAAAAAAAGCAAGAAATTTGCCTACGTTTTCGGAGAAACCACCCAACAGCAACTGATATAGGCACTCAAGGATAGACCGAACCAAAGACCTATAAGCGATGTCTTTGGTCTTTCGGATAATTTTCCGCAACACTCATTCCCAGTTACTGAGCTTATGTGTTCTCCCCAATTTATCACATTTTGCTCAAAGTTACGCCCACGTATTTGCAAGTGTAAATACAATCGATTTACTATTTGCCGCGTTTACTTTCATCCCATTTTCGTATGACCAACGTTGAATTCTGTTAAGGTCAGATTGAAGAACATTTGCATCTTGGATATTTCCAATTTTTTTGTAAATGATACACAGTCATCAGCAAATAATCTTGTCTGAGACTCAATGCCTATAGCCAAATTCTTTATAAATGCTAAAAACGTTAGTAGTCCTATTACGCTTTCCTGTGGCACCCCTGGTTCAACTGGTTCAGATAATTCTCCATTTATTCGAACACTGAGCTTTCTGTTATCCAGAAACTCCCGAATCCAGTGTAATACGTTTTTTTTTCAATTTCACTAATAGGTCAAAAGCCTTTTAAAAGTCAATTACAACAGCATAAATTCAACCCCCCCTCCCCCCAATCTATCACATCAGATATATCTTGACATATTGTCACTAACTGACTCTCATAAGAATATCCTAGCCTAAAACCGTGCTGCCCACAGTGTAACCACCCCGTTTCTTCCCAATGCCTACGTAAATACTCCGCTAATAATCTCTCCAACAGTTTACATATCACACTGAAGTCAGACTCACAACAAAGATCCACTTACTCCAATCGCACACTAAACCGAACTGCAAATTTAAATGGCTATTCACTTACATCCAACTTCTGTAGATCTGTAAAAGAAAAAGGAGGAGTGGCTACGTATGTATGTAATAATTTTAAGTTTAAAAGTATTGACACTAGTCCTTACAGCATTGAGCAGGACTTTGAATGTTGTGCTACGGTAATTGAACTTCAAAGCTCAAAATTAATTATTGTAACAGTTTATAGATCACCTATAGGTTCCTTTGCAGTATTTTGAAACAATTAGAGTTATTGTTACTTCAACTTTACAAAATGAAGTTGAAAATAATCATGTGTGGCGAATTCAATATAGATTTTCTATTGGAAGACACAAAGAAACAACAATTAGAAATATTAACTTCCACATTCAACTTATATGCAGTAGTCAATTTTCCTACTAGAGTACAAAACTCAAAAGGTACTGCCATAGATAATATGTTCATTGATATAACTCATTATGAAAATTACAGTATTAAGCCAATTGTGAATGGTCTCTCAGATCATGACAGTCAATTACTTACAATTAATGATATATGTTTCAAATGTGTCCCACAAAAATCAGTAAATTATGTAAGAAAAATGGATGTTAGTTCTATGAAACTGTTTCAGCAAGAATTTTGGGAAGGTGTGTACTCCACAAACAATGTAAATGAGAAATTTGATGCATTTCTGAGAACATTAACATTATATTTTGAATTTTACTTCCCAAAAACTCGTGTAACAAAGTCTAGTAATGCTAATAAAGCAGCAGGGTGGTTAACTAATGGGATTAAAGTTTCATGTAAACACAAAAGGGAACTGTACTTGATAATAAGGGATAATCCTAATCATCATATGAGTGACCATTATAAGAAATACTGTAAAATATTGAACAAGGTCATAAAAGCTGCAAAATGTATGCATATTAAGAAATCAGTAGACAATTCTGTTAATAAGATTAAAACTATTTGGAAAATAATTTAAAAAGAAACAAATAAAGAAAATAACGAACTGACACAGCCACAGTAAGGTAAATTCAAAACAGATAAATGTACAAATAAATTTAATGATCACTTTTTAACCATTGCAAAGAAAATCAGGATGAACACAAATAAATCAATGGAAAATGCCTTACAACTTTTGAAAGAAAACTATCCAGTCCAGGAAAGTAATTTGAACTTTTCTTTGACATCTCCAACAGAAATTAAAAAAATAATAAACACTCTACAAAATAAACATTCATCAGGGCATGATTGTATCTCAAGGATTATACTCAAACAAGTAACAGGTAGCATTAGTTCAGTAATTAGTTACATTTGTAATCATTCACTTCTTTCTGGAGTCTTCCCAGATAAGCTCAAATGTGCTTTAGTCACTCCACTGTACAAACAGGGGAATAAAGAAGATATATCAAATTATCGCCCCATATCACTGTTGCCAGTATTATCAAAATTTTTTGAAAGCGTAGTATACAACAGAGTTATAAAACATCTGAACAAACATAATTTACTCACCGATTCACAGTTTGGGTTTAGAAAAGGATATTTAACCGAGAAAGCGATCTTTACTCTTTTAGACGACATAATAGAAGAATTAAATAAAAAAAATCGCCCATTAGGTATATTCTGTGACTTAAGTAAAGCTTTTGATTGTGTAGACGATAGCATATTGCTATAAAAACTGAGGTACTATGGAATAACAGGAACTTCATTTTCTTGGTTTAATTCATACTTACAAAATAGAATGCAAAGAGCAGTATTAAAAGACTTGTGCACAGGTGAAATACATAAATCAGATTGGGGAGTTATTAAAACTGGGGTCCCACAGGGATCAGTATTAGGGCCATTATTATTCCTTATATATATAAATGATCTTCCTAATGCCATAGATTCAACTTCTAAAGCTATCCTCTTTGCAGATGATACTAGTGTAATAGTAAAAAGTAACAAAGACACACTAGAAGAGGCAAGTAACAATAATTTAACTAACCTGCTAACATGGTTTAATGCGAACGGACTAACAAATAACTGTGACAAAACACATTTCATGCAATTTCACACACTCAACACAACTTTACAATCTATAACACTTAAATACGACAATTTTAGGTCTCTTAGTAAATAATAAATTAAATTGGACTGATCAGATTAATCAATTACTTAAGAAACTCAGCTCAGCTACATATGCTGTCAGAGCAATGTCCACCTTCAGTGATTTAAAAACAAGAAAATTAGTATACTTTGCATATTTTCATTCTATTTTATCATATGGTATTATATTTTGGGGCAACTCAGTAGGCATAGATAAGATTTTTATTAGTCAAAAACGTGTTATTAGAGCAATATGTCAGGTTTCCTCACGAACTTCTTGCAGAACTCTGTTCAAAAAGTTAGGTATTTTCACTTTGATGTGCCAATACATTTATTCATTGATGTTATTTTTAATTACAAATAGGCACTTATTTTTGAATAATACTGATATTCATCCCTTCAATACAAGGGACAAAAATAATCTGTATAAAAAACGTAAAACATTGTCAATTGCACAGAAAGGTGTACATTATTCAGGGATATCCATCTTCAACAGACTGCCGCACAGAATTAAACAGTTGTCCGATAATCAAGGTAAATTTAACACTGAATTACGCTCATTTTTGCTAAGCCAGTCCTTCTATTCAATAAAGGAATTTATAGAAGAATCGGAGAAGAGTAATTTATAATAGTTTATAATACAAAAATTTGTTATAAGTATATTTATCTTTTATACAATAAAATAATGTAATAAATGTACACCCTGACCCATTCCACATCCTTGAAGCTTAGCTTCTTTACAGGATCTACGGAATATGATTATTATTATTATATTATAGAGCAGACAGCCACCTTTGGAGCGCAGTGCACTCTAGCGGGTCAGTGCGGAACTAAATATAACAGGTTGAGCGGAACCTGTTACTTTTAACAGGTTCCACTCAACCTGTTATATATATATATATATATATATATATATATATATATATATATAATGTATATTTTATATCATTCCAAAAAATAAATGAGGTAATTCAATCTAAATTTTCAAAAATTTTCATCAAAGTTTAATTATATTTTAATATCTTATTATTGATTATTAACTTTTAATCTTTTTTAACTTTTAAATTATTGTAAGAGTACCTCATTTTATTCGTTCAAAATTTGACCTGTGTATTGACGAAATTAATGGGGTAAGAATTTAGAAAAAGAATATTAATAACTTTATTAAAACTTTCAAAATGGTATTTGTGATGTGACAACTTGATAGCCTTTCTTTGAAAATTAAGAAATTGAATAATTAAGAACTCTTCCAGCATATGTTAATTTTTATACTAATTGGTAATAATTTCATTTTAAACCGTCAATTTAACACCTTTAAAATTAATAGGGTGCTTAAGTTCTATTTCATTGGTAAAATTTAAATTTTTTTGAATATTATTGAAAATTTGAATTGAATTATCTCATTTAATTTTTGGTATGATATAAAATATATCATCATTCTGCACAGAAAAGAATAAAACATGCCTTGTAGACAGATTCAACAGAACAATATAACGCTGTTACGTCGTAACCTGTAACAGGGTCCGCTAAACCGTTAAATGTAACCTGTTAAAAGTTACAGGTTCAGCTCAACCTGTTATATTTAGTTCCACACTAACCCGCTAGTGCTCCACAGCGCTCCACTCATCCAACATGCCGCTCCTTAAGTTCACTGTCTGCCAGGAGTGAAGTAAACAACGGCGTTATGAGCATAAGTTGGGTGTTACTAAAATAACATAGTATTTTCAGTAACAGGTTATTTCGGTAGCAGTTATATTCTGGTAACATGTTATTTACAACTGTTACGTTATTTCGATCCCATCCCTAATCCAAAGAAAATAATTCAGTCTTTCTACTCTTAGTGGAGTTTCTTAGCGGGATTTTCGAGCTGAGCTGACTGAAACACACTTCTCCGTGCGGAAATTGATTTCCATTTAGTTCTCTGAAGCTTCTGGCAAATACGCTCTAGACAATCAAATTCACATTTACACACACATTCCAATTATTTTTTCATAACTGTCCTTTTTTTCTAGAGGTGGTTGAAAGTTGATTCTAATTAGCTCTACACGGGGATATTCTAAATACGCTCAAATTATTTCTGATAATCGTGCATGTCGTGATGTTTATAACTAATTCGTGCTTTGATACCGTCATGCCCCCCTCTGTGCCTCGTGGTCCCGTTGCATAGTTTCTATACTGTTAAAATTATCATAAGATTCAGCACATTCTCAGTAAAATGTTATTTAGTAACAGATTTTCCTTCAACTTATAGATTTGAAATGATTTTTCAGGGCTTCATACGTGAAAAATTTTGGCAAACTTCCATATCCAGGATTCCATGAACACATGCTAAATGATTTCTAAGTTTACTTAAAAAGTGAAACTTCTGATCGCAATTTTCTTCTTGGCATTCAATCGACGGCCTTTTCTCACGGTGCATGCTTGCAGTATGATTCGTGAGAGTTTTCTTTGAAGGAAAAACTTTATCCCAAACATCACACCTAAATTCTCCGGTTTTTATGCGTGCTTTCAATCCGTGAACGCGTGACTTATGTTGAGCCAAATATCTCTTGCACTTGAGTTCTGCACCACAAATTTCGCAAAGAAAATTCATATTGCTCAGTTTGGACATGATGAGCAACCTGTGAAAATAAAAAACACTTTTTTTGCAATTGTAATACTACATGGGAAACAATAACTAGTCAATGTTGACATGTCGTACCTCAAGGTAAATAACAATAAATTGAAATTTTTCCAAAGGCGATGGTTTGCAGGCCAACAATTTCACGTGGACGCAAGGAGAATGCCTAGATCGGCAATAATCGAATGATCGATTCTGTAAAGCTGCCTACACTATCAAGCCGCTTGATCAAATGCTTGACCAAATTGATTGTATCAAGCGTGATTGATAGTTTAGAAGCCCGTTTGACGCTTGAACCAAGCGTTGACGGTGATTGATAGAAATTCTGAATGACTCAAGCGGTTGATGAAGCGGCTTGATAGTGTAGGGCAATTTCCGTCAAGCATTGCGTCAGTCACTCGGTGGAAGCCATGGCGTCAACTTCCCAACCCGCGTCTCCCGAAAACTCGGATCGGGAGTTTATTAGTTTATTGATTGATCTGTATCGTGATTGTCCGGAGTTGTGGAAAGTAAAAAGTAAAGACTATTTCAATAGAAATAAAAAGAGTGCGGCACTTGAAAAAATCGTGGGTGCATTGAGAAAGTTAAAACCGGATTTCACCGTGAAAAAATTAAAACAAAAAATAAATGTTCTCAGAACTAACTTCAACAGAGAGTTCAAGGCCATCGAGAGTAAAAAAATTTCAGGGACGTCTACAGATGACATCCCTGAACCCTCACTTTGGTATTTCAATGAAATGTACTTCATAAAAGACCAATTGGAAATCGCACAGACTGATACTTCGGAGGTAAGAATTTTATTTTATTTTTACAGTAGATATTCATATTTATTTTATATTACGAGTAATGTTATTACTTATTCATCTACATTACACAAGGCACTTGCTTTGCCACGGAACTGACCCAGACGTGTTGAAAAATTCGCAGAAGTCATCCCTTATTCTTTTTGCCTCTACTGTAGAATTGCCTTTGGTTCTTTGAAGTTGTACCATCTGTACAATGTCTTGTCTCCATGACCCAGGTTCCACAGCACCAGTCCCGACATCGTATCTGTCAATATCCTGAGGTTGCAAATACTTGGCTCTGTTTTTTGAGCATAAGTAGTTGTGCAAATGGCAACTTGCCATTACGATTTTTCTAGCTTTCATTGGTTCAAATTTAATGGTGTTTTGAAGTATTTTGAATCTCTTCGTTAATATACCAAAAGCATTTTCAACGACTCTTCTGGATCGTGAGAGTCTATAGTTGAAAATCCTTTTCTCATTCGTCAAAGCAGCTATGTTGTAGGGCTTCATGAATTCAGGGAGAAGTTGGAAAGCTTCATCTCCAACGAAGACGTACGGAAATTGTTTATTAGGAGTGCCTGGTAACTCTCGAGGATCAGGCATGTTAAGCTGGTTCTCAGACAACTTGTGCCAAAACAAAGTGTTCTTCAACACACCACCATCTGACACTCGGCCATTTGCTCCGACATCGACCATCAGAAATTTATAATTTGCATCAACAATAGCCATAAGCACGATGCTGAAAAAACCTTTGTAATTAAAATAGTAGGATCCAGAATGGGGAGGTTTTTGGATTGATACGTGTTTGCCGTCAGTGCTCCCGACGCAGTTGGGGAAATTCCATTGTTCTTCGAATTCCTGTGCAACCCGTTTCCATCCATCCGTCGTTTTTGGGACCTAGATGAGAAACAAAAAACGAAACTAGCATTATTTAACATTGTATAAATAGTATAACACTGTAAATAGGTAGTTACTTATTAAATTTCTGTTGTGCTTAAACTCGTAAACTTTCGTTCATTGTATTTTATTTTTTGTTACAGGAACCATCGATTCCTCATGAAGACTCGCAATCACAAGTCAACTCGGAAAGTGTCGAATCCCCTTCTGACGTAGTTACACCCCGAACTCCCAAAAGAGCTATCACGGGTAAAAAAAGGAAAGGTGTCCCAGACAGCACTGATCAATTAGTGGGACTAGCGACTGAATATTTTAAGCGACCTGAGACTGAAGAAGATATTGTCGCTAGGGGGTGGGCTATGAAATTGAAAAAGTTAGCTCCAGACCAACGACGCTTCGCAGAGAAAATCATAAATGACGCGCTTTTTGAAGCAGAAATGGGCACCTTGACAAGGGAAGGAGTGCGTTGTGAAACGTTCCCTCGTTGGTCAGCCACGTCACCTGCGTCGTCATGTTCTTCAGTAAATAGTTGGCAAACGTACCCCCAGTCAGTGCCGTCACAGCACACTTCAACAGAAAGCCTATCATACCAACGGCAACACCATACAACGTCTCATGAAGATAATGCTGCTACGTTCTTCTCCTCATTTAGTTCAATGTGAACTTGTGCCCCTAATGTTTTCAGTTCAGTACTAATGTTCATAAATTGGGAAATATCTGTATTAATTATTTGTAAATTGTAATTCTTTCCTTTCTTCCTTAAAATATAAAGAGATTTACTTGGCTATAATTACTAACCTGAATGTTTTCCTTCAATGCCTTGATGATTGCAGAGCAAGTTTCCATTATGATGAGTTGCAGAGTCTGTGGAGCAATGGCGCACGTGAATTTGAGATCTTCTAAATCCATGCCAGACGACAGGTACCTCAATGTGATAGACAATCTCTGACTTGCAGGAATCGCTTCACGCATCTTTGTATCTTTCTTCTCAATGTCAGGGCGGAGTAAATCCAGTAGATGATCAAAACTTTCTTGGTCCATTCTCAAAAAGTTCCTGTAGTCCTCTGGTTCTGAATCACACAGGAAGTTTAGGAGATGTTCATGAGTGAAGCGGTTTCTCAGTTTGTACCACTCCTTGGACCACCGTCGTTTTTTCTTTTCCTTTTTTTTCCGCTTCACGGCAACCAATGTTGCGATTAGGAAGCCCAAATCTGCATTCGACACCATTGTAATCGAAAAAGCAATTAAAAAAGATTTATTATTTATTAAGAATTATTTTTAATCGAAAAAGCAAAAGCACGATCGCAACACACTCCGTTCTGCTTCCACTTCTCGGCTTCGACTGACGAGAGAGTTTTGATCAAAAGATTGAAGGGTTGATTGAAGCACGCTTGAAGCTCCCATCAATCGGAGGGTCAAGCATTTGATCAAGCGGCTTGATAGTGTAGGGGCAGCTTTAGATCGGCAATGATCGAATGATCGATTCTGATAGATCGGCAATGATTGAATGATCGATTCTGTCATCATATTGAGAATTTTGTAATTGATGAAAACTATTTCTTTTCACTTCTGCTCTATGGTGGCCAATTTTATTTCAGATGAACCGAAATCTCCGAAGATATGACCAGTGAAGTGACAGCAGAAAATTGCAAACGTTTGAATTTGAAGGCAGAAGTTATCAATTATTTACAATCGGAATATGACACTGTCCGCATTATTTATTTATTTATTTGTACATGTTATTTATAGTTCCCATCTTATCGACGTACTGTTTTCAGAGTGAAAATGTTGAGGAAATGTTGGTTTGGCTGTCAACTACACCCAACTACAGCACACTTAGGGTTAACTCGCTTTGTAATTCGGCGGTAACTGTTTTGGAAAATGTAGCAAATTACTACAGAGTAAGTTTACCGATATCCTTGAAGGTAGAAAGTTTTATAATTAATATTTTTGGAATCAATAAAATATTTTGTGTCCATTCCCTTTTATATTTAGTATTGTCTTTATGTAAATAATATTTGTTAAATGATAGTTTTTCAAGTTCATTTAATCAACAATTTAATTTGTAACATAATATTACTGACCAATTGTACTGCGATCAGCGTCTGTCTTATAATACATAAAGGTTTTGTTATAATTTAAAGTACAATTTTCGTGTTGAATTCGGATCTCGCACCTAGTCGCCAGCTGTATGTCACAACAATCTTACCCCTAAAACGGCATTGTCACTTTCCTTATCTTTATTTTCAAAAGTGTGGTAAAAATAAGTAAAAATTGTATGTTAAGTGACTTACTCGAATAATACTTTTTTTTATTATTATTTTGAAAAATGTGGCTTAAATGAAGGAAAAACCTTGCCTTGAGAGGAGGTATGACATGGGCATAGACATATGTCTCAATCTCCTGCAAAAATTGATCATTTTTTTGGAATTTCTTCACATAAGTGTTATTTATTCGGAAAGTTCATTCAATAAATATACTGGAAATGATGCTTTATATTTTAACTGAATGTAATCTATAATCTGTTTAATATTTGAAAGCTGTGGTGGTTACTTGTTTATATGTCAATATTTTGGTTTTCAGTTTAAATAATGTTATAAAAGCTGTCACACTCAAGTTCTCATTCATAGTTATGAGTGTTCAGCAGTGAAAAGAAAAACATTTTTGGGCTTTGCAATTTTTTAATTTTAATTCATAACAAATTATCTTACGAATAAAGCAAAAAAGTAACAAAATATCTTAACGCTTCCAAACATAGTCATTTTAATATCCTGAGAGAATAAGCACTGGAGGAAAGACATGAAAGGTGCAACCTTGAGCATACTCATGGTATGAGTTAAAAAAGTAACAGGTTTCTAAATTAGTCATTAATTTTTACATATGTTGAATGCAACATCTGAGTAGACACAACCTACTTGATATTGGCCTTACTGTAAGCATACAGATTACAATAGTAAGAAAGTAAATTAGAGAATGTAGATTCTTCAATGTACTTGTTGAAGTTCATCAATGGTGCTCATCTGTTGATATTTTGAGTTATTATTACTATGCTGAGAGTCAATCAAAAAGTAAGTATATTAATTTAAAAGAATATTGTTACCAAAATATGTGTTCTCTCAGTAATTGGGGAGATAATGGTAATTGCTAAATAACCAATCAGTGTTAAATGTTTAAAATAAGAGATGTAGCAAAAAATTCATAACGTATTAAATTAGTGCTTATAAAAATGGGGTTGTTCTTGTGGTATTCAGTCCTAAGACTGGTCTGATGCAACCCTCCATGCTAACCAATCTTGTGCAAGCCTTTTCATTTCCTTATAACTAGCACAACCAACATCATCCCTAATCTACTTAGCAAATTCCATCCTTCGCCTCCCTCATCAGTCTTACCCCCACACACTTCCTTCTAATGATAATTTTACAAGACCCTCGTGTCTTAAAACATGGCCTATTAATCAAGCCCTTCTATTAGTCTTTTAAAAATGATATGAAAGGTGAAAAATGGTAAGCAATATTACAAATTACAGATCTAAGAAAATTGCAATTTAACAATGTGAAACATAGTTCTACAATTTGCAGTCAAAAATTATATAGGATTTTGTTTTTTTACTATGCAATCTTAAAAAAATTTATAGACAGCTGTTCAATACTCAGCTTTATTTTCCCTTGGAATGTCTCCTCAACCAATAATATACCTATTTGAGCATCACTAAAAATTATTGATAAACCATACAGAGACTTTGTCAGGAAGCAATTTTATATTAATGTATCTACGACGTTTTGTCCGTATTTGTGGACTTCATCAAGTAACAACAATAATTTACAAAAAAACCATTATAAAATTGAATATAGAATGTTTTGTTAAAGTATAATGAGAATAGTTTTCAATTCCTTAAAAATTAAAACAAACATTTGAAATGATTAACGTGCACTTTTGCGTTGTTGACTGTATCTTACGAAAGTTAAGGCTGAACTGAATTTTAAGTATGAATAATATTAAATGAATATAAAATTGTTTCCTGCTTAATATCAGATTATTTATTTATTGAAATTTCACTTTGTTCTCAATAAACACCCTCATCATGTTCAACTACTATTCACACCAATTTCAATCCCTCACACTAAAGTACTTCACCCCATAAACTTGGCAGTATGTGGGGCTGTCATTTATTCTACTTTTTTAAACTATAGTTTGATTCACTTTCAATATTCCACATATATGTATCAAATACTAGATAAATTAATTTATATATGTATCCAAATTTCTGTAAATGGCATGGATCCCAGTGGCTGTAAGAGCTCAAATACATAGATATGTAAAGAGTAATTTTTAAGAAACTTTTTATAAAAATTTCTCTAAACAGCTAATAAAGATGTTAAGCTGCTTAACCATATTCATTTCACAAATCCATTTTGGTCATTTTCAAACCTGCTTGTTGCAGGTAGATTATTCTCAATGTTTCAGTAGGTAAATTATTCCAGTTGCTTAAAACTGAAAATTTTCGTATATCTCTGTTTAATTTTAAATTTTAGGTCCCCTCTCACAATATATGCTGTTTTTTCTCACTTATCTTGTACATCTTTCCATGCTTTGATAGCAATCTACGATTTAAATAGTGTGCAAAGTCTTGTTTTCCTCTTAAGACTTTCTAGGCTATGTGGTGATCTCTAAGGATACCAACAACAGGCACTATAATCAAATATGTGAAGGACCAGAGATTTGCATGTAGTTATTTTGATTTTATTCTCACTTTTTTTTAAGATTCTCATTATGAAATATTAGGATTTCACACTTTTCCTGTCACAAAATTTGAGCTCAATATACTTGAGGTTCTTTTTATGTTATAACATGTATCTGCATGGTTGTAATTCTTATTCATCCAAAGCTCTTTTAATCGTTAAATAATAATTCAATCATCTGCAAAAGTCTAATTTAAGAACAAATTGTAATTGGAAGGTCATTAATATACACTATTGATCTGAAAATTGTGACACCAAGAAAGAGACATGATTACAATGAAATTTATTCCATAGATAAGAGACAAGTCGGTATACAAATGCTTAGAATTACAGAGCGGTACATCCCAGACATGTTTAACGTGTAACATGTCTGGTGAATGTGCAGGCCAGGGAAGCTGTGATACCCTACATTCTTCTAAGAAGGCTTGCACGATCCTTGCCTTATCTCCTGCTGAAGTGTGGCATGTGAAGTTACCTGAAGAAGAGACAGTATCTAGGGCTCTAAAATCTCCCAAATGTAGTTGTTGCTGTTCAGATTGCCCTGAATATGTACAAGACTCACCCAAACCATCACACTATGCGTTTGACCTCTATGTCTCTCAACAATGCAGGCTCAAAGATTGCTTCACCACAGTAACATCTAACACTTATGTAGCCATCATTGTAGGGTGTGTTGAAGCAGTACTTGTCCCAAAACACTTCATTTACCAATCAGCACACCAGTGATGGAATTCAAGTACTCATTGCAGTCTGAGGAGTTGGTGGATTCTGGACAATGAAAGCCAACACAGTGGCACCTGAGCCACTAGCCCAGCCTCAAAAGACATTAACTAACCCTTGTTGCATTATACCATGTTGATTCAACACTAGATGAAGCTGTACGGTCTGTTATGGCCATACGGACAAGATGGTCATCCCATGCTGTGGTCCTGTACCCCAACGTCTCTGTAACAGAGGCTCTTCTCTCCACAGGTTCCATACAGTGTCATAGAAGCATACTCCGTATGAGATGAAATGTAATGGTATGAGAAACCTACTTCCTGGAGACCAACTAT
The DNA here is from genome assembly GCA_034510155.1 of Eucriotettix oculatus. NCBI lineage: Eukaryota > Metazoa > Arthropoda > Insecta > Orthoptera > Tetrigidae > Eucriotettix > Eucriotettix oculatus. The sequence goes on along the minus strand of CM067376.1, from coordinate 232,450,738 downwards.
TCTTCCCTGTTCAAAGTCACTCAAGTGTTTATATTGGGACCTTACATTTTGATGAGGCATACCTACACTAGCTTCTGTTTCCACTCTGAATGGAACCCTTTTACTTACTGAATAAGCCATAGCACTGCCCTTGGTGGTGACGAGCAATTTCGCTGTCGGGGCCTATGCGTACACTATCAATCAATTATTGGTGGTATATTAGTAAATAAATCCCTTGAGTTTGGATGTTTTAAAAAACAGTAGTGTATATAAGGAATAATAAAGACCCTATTTCTGATTCTCATGGAACCCCAAATGTTATCTTTTGTTCTCTTGATAGGTTTGTATCAATCTGGACCCTGTGAATTAGCCCATTCAGAAATTTCTTGGTCCAAAGGACAACCACCCGCCTTGTCTAGTTTCAAAATGTTATATGACATGACATGAAATTCTTATGGAGAATCAATGACAATATCTATTCTTCCTTTGCTTTATATTTTTTGGCTAGTCCTTGAAATTAAGTGACTACTTGGCTCTCACATACCTAAAGCCATTTTACCTGTGAAGTGTCACTCCTTCAATTCTATTTCTCTGCTAATATAATGAGATATGTGTTTTTACAGATCACTGGAATAAGACTAAATGGTATATTGTACGGAAGGCAGGTTATGTCATCTTGTTTGAATATTGGAGCAACAAATACAGAATGATTAATAGAGACATTAAACAATTTTTGTATATACGACCTATAGCCACCCTGCTAACTTTAATAATACCACTATAATATTGTCAACACCACATGTTTAATGAAATTTCAACTTCTTTATACGTCTTATTACAGTGTCTGGTTCTATTCTTAACTCTTGGCTTCATCTTACTTTATTCCAGACTTCATATTGCCTAACACTATTACTGAACGTGGATATAAAAATAATTATTTTTCATATATACTTTTTCTGTTGTTGTTGGTTTAATCAATCCTTTTGGGGTAAAACTATTTCATTTTTATGTTGTTGTCTTTGAACATAATTAAAGAATCTAGCTCAATTATTTGCTTCATCCTTAAGAATATTTTCCAAAAAATTTTCTTGTCATCTTCTATTTCTCTTCTAACTCTGTTTGGATAAATCTAGAATAAGTTAAGGTTGTTATTTATATTTTTCTTTTTGCATAAACTTCCTCTTGTAACAAATTCAATTACTCATATAAGTGACTTACAACCCAAATCATTAAGTATACATCAAATCCAAAAGTGGAATTATCAGAATTACAATTTTTTTCTTATGTCCTTACCTTTGTGCTCCAAAATAATGTTACCATATACATGAACCTATGAAAGCACTGTCCTCCAGTTAAGTAGAATCCTGGATATTTTGAGACTAAATCAGAAAGAAAACATTACATTTTCTTTCCATTGCATGTATGAAAAATTCTGTTTTCTGAACTCAAGTTTATAAGTCGATCAATTATTAATAATTTATAAATACATTTATTTAATAACTTTGAAATACTGACATTTTAATTTCCTTTTAGCAGAATACTGATAAATTTCCCAAGATATTTATACATCCTGAACTAAATGATGTTGTGACAATTTGTAATCTGCATGAAGAATTGTTTGATCTAAAACCAAGATCTTTAGAAGTAATTGTAGATGCAGCTTGTGGAGCATCAGTTTTACGGGGAGCAGATGTCTATGCACCTGCAGTTATGGGAATGGTAGCAGGTAATTGCTATATCCTAAAATTAAGTATTGAAATATATCGGGTATCCATAAATTAATTGTCTTTACAATGTTAGACTTCATTATTTATAAAACTATGAGAGAAAATAAGAAATGAATTCAACATTGTACGTAACAAAGTTTTGTTTCCTCATTATACTCTGAATGGCACAGGTAAAAGAATAATCATTCAATCTCACCGCAGGTACATCTCCACAGTGGCATGTGTAAATGCATTGAAAATTCATGTCTTAAAGACCTGTTGCTTTATAACCTTGGTTTAGTATACCAGTTGCTTTACAAAACACCTCAGAAAGAAGTATAGTGGTGATGTGATGGTCACTGAAACAGACCACCCTGGCAATTTCAATGAGCTTTCTCTTGATCTTACTTCAAATCTGCATCACCTGGAATGTCTACTAACTTTTGAGTTATTTTGTTACACATTGTAAACCAATGGTTATTATTTCATATAATTTTAAAATTATTTCATTCTAAAGTTATGAAAATAATTTATGATTACCCTGTGTTTACTATGCAATTTATTTTATTAACACCTAAAGGGTAGTTGTTTACTTTTCTGAGGGCCAAATACAAATCAAAACCTGTGGTTAAACATTATAATGACTTTATTCCTTACAGCACAACATTCAGATCCAACAATTCCAGCGACCCGTTTGCTCTCCTTATCTCTACTGCTTCTACAATGACATTTTTCCCAACTTAACATTTTACAAAAGTGCTACCAACTTCAAATTACAAAAGTATTTATGTTTTCACACTTTCTACAGTATATTATTGGTGATTTAAAATGTGGTGTATTTGTTGCAACTTGCCATATTACAAAAAAAAAATTCTTGGACTGATTGCAATTGTCACAACACCTAAATTTGTTATTCTTACTATTGCTGTTATAAAAAGTTGATTATCTGAATTAATGAGCTACTTTGTTTGAAATTATCTTGTTTTGTTTGCTGTTATAAGTAAAAGGAAACCTTATAGTCGGAGATTGTATTTCTCTATTTCATTTGTTATTATTTTTTCAATTATTGCCCCATTTGATCTATGAAAGTCACTCCAAAAGTAATGTGCATTTTTCTTTCAATTTATGCTTCATTCTACAACTTTGCAATTTATGGGGTTCATAGTTACATCCTCCCTGGTGTGTTCAAATTTATTTCCCCCATGTTGTTATAGAATTCTTGTGTATGGAGATGCTAGTTCTTGCACAAGAAAATGAGAAAAGTGTGTGCTAGGTGGTTCCAATGATGTTGATAGAGGCTCACAAAGAAACAAACCAGTATTCATAGAACTTTTGAGACAGTACAGGAATGGTGGAAATGACTCTTGTAAGAATTGTGACACGTGGTGAAACATGTCTCCACCAATTTGAACCGGAGACAAAGGTGGTGTGGAATTGTACAGTCTCGTTAAAGAAAAATATATTCAAAACCTTTGGCTAGAAAAATTATAGCTTTGGTGTTTTCAGATTCCAAATGATTCTTGCTTGTGAAAATCATATCATGTGGAACAGCCATTAATTAATGTGGTAACTCAGAGGAAACTTCAAGCTCAACTAAGTTGTGTTTGACCACATGAAGAGAAGCAGGATGTTTTCCATTTCTCAGCTATCCACAACCACATCTTTGTCAGAAAATCAAGGACAAGATCAGAAAATATTTACAGACAACATTGAAACATCAACCTTAATGGTTCCATGTGATCTCTTTGGTAAACTGATTCCCTTTGTGGAATGAGGTTTAAAGATAATGACTCTCTGGTGAACACTGCTAAGCAGCAATTTAAACATGTTGACAGTTGAGAAGGCCAAAATTGAATCATGTTTCTAAGAGATATATCTGCACACTAAAAGTAGGAAAACTGTAGGATGAAAATGTAATTTTCAAATAAATGTTGCGCATTTCTTTTGGAGTGCCCTTATATTATTTATAATTACTATTTCATTTATTTAATTTTGAATAACTCAAATATTTATACTGCATACAAACTTTATAATACAGTACAATTGGTTATTCAAATTGATTGCTATTTTCTTAATTATCATACTGACTCCTGTATGTCATTCTGTAATGTAAAACATGAACACAACTATTTTATTATCTTGTTCATTGGGAAATTTTTTTTCAAGAGTAATTTAAATTCATTTCTTTTCTTGATTTGCACTTTTTTACACACAATATCAACTATACAAGCAGTTGTGCAAGCATCAATCATGCATATAACATGACCTCTGACCAGGATTACATTCCTCCTAATCAACAGCTAACAAGGTAAAGAAAGCTGTACACAGGAAACATTTTTCATATTATTGGCAAAGGTTTTTTGTGCTGTAGATAGACATCATTGACATGTTTTCTACTAACTTACCAGGCTCAAATCCTGGGAGAATTGAATCCAAATGATTTTCAGAGCTACAATTTATAATTCATGTACTATGTGCACCCCATTTTTATGTTCAAAATTTGTGTAAAAAGTGCATGTCATTCAAAAGTAAATATAGAACTTTGTTGCAATAAATATTATTAATTTTTAGTTCTGTTTACAGATTTCAGTTTCTTGTATTCATTTTCAGGTATATTTATTCAATATCCTGCTCATTTACTTTCTTGATAATATGACTGTTAATTTTAATTCATAGACAAGAAAATGATTCCATTTGAAACTCAGCCAAGGGCCATGAAACTGAAAATGTAAAATCAGAATAGAAAATTTAACTCGGATTACCACAGACAGTAGAGTACCCACCCTGGAAAGTGGGATGTCCCAGGTTTGAGTTCTGATCTATGTATAGTGGTGGTACACCGTATTAATGTTCCTTGGTAAATAGTTGCCTGTTACAGTTTTATGCGGGATGTTAAGCCTGACAGATGTAACGTGTGTAGTAGGTTGCAACACCACTGTATATAATAGGTAATTCCTTCTCTCTGAGATTCACTCTCTGTGATACATTCTTGATTTTTATAGATATATAGATTGTAGATTGAGCATTAATGTGCCTGTTTTTGTTGTTTCACAGCCTGATGATGACCATAATGGTCACAAGCTAGCCTAATTTTATTTAACAATAAACTTTGAGGACTATAGAGTGGTTTCTTAATTATGTTCTTTAAAATTTTGAAAGCATTAGAAGAAATGTACAATGTGCCTGCCAGTCAGCCACTGTGTGTGTTTACCTGATTGACAACAAACTAGATTAAGCAAGTCATTGTTTCTATTTTTAATAAAAGTGATTTCCAATTATACACACAAAACATGTTTTTCAATTTGTATTTTTTTGTTCAAATTTTGCATAATAAGAGTGTGCAGCAACCACTATCTTATATGGAAAGAAATCTAGGTTCCTAATTGAAACTGAATGTTTGCATAGCTCTGTAATGAGGTGAAGACATGAATTTCCAAAATGTATTAAAAATATTAATACATGACAATAACCTCTTCACACTAAACTCATATATACATGACTTTGATACCAGAAGTAAAAACAATTTACACAAGGAAGGGAAGTCTCTAACCGTAATGCAAAAGGGTGTACATTACAATGCTATTAGCATATTTAATAAACTTCCTACCTCCATTAAACAATTAAAAATAAATCCAAACAAGTTCAAATATGAACTAACTAAGTTCTTACTAAGCCACTCCTTCTACTCTGTTGAAGAATTTATGGAGCTGAATGCATCATAGGGTAGATATTTATAATTATGAAAGAACATTATTAGAACACTAATTTTTTTAGTATAGGATGTAAAAATATTTATCAATTTTATATATAAGGTACAAATTGTATGTCTTCTGTATAGAACTTAAGAAAATCTTATTATAAGTTAAAAATTAATGAATAGTTACAGTATATTTTAATATTAATAAAGCAACCTATGTAAAATCTCTGACTCGTTCCACATCCTTGAAGCTTGTGCTTCTCTGTAGGATTTATGGAATATGATTTTATACTTATACTGACAAAATTGAAGTTTTGTCTAGTATTAAAGAGCTTTTTGGCCAGAAAGTAGCGAAGGATTGCTCAATGACATGCTAGAATAACGTGATTTGTTGAGAGGGTCAGGAAATGGAAAATTATGCTGAGTGGAGAGACTTTGACTGTGTGTCTTTATAGGTCCTTGGAGAACAGGTATAAGGAATAGCAATTATAAGCAGTCGATCTACTTGGTATTGAAGCAATGCAGATCATATGATAAGATTAGAAGTAAGTGAAGTGAGTTTTTAGTTAAAAGTAGAATACAATGGTTTTTAAGGAAAGTGAAATGGTCTTAAGGTAGACAAAGTTTGCAAAGAGAACAGATAAATTTTCATAGACATATTCTGGACAATCAAAGCTAAGGCAGTATTGTGTAAACTTTTTGCCACAAAAAAAGGGCTGTAACACGTTCACTGCCACTGACATAATATAAAATGACTGTGAGTGCCATCTTACGTTTTTGATAAATAATGAAATGTTATTTCACTGTCTGTATACACGTCTACAATGACAAATAATACTAACTGTAACAATTGTTTTATGTTTCATTGTTTTACACACATCTACAATGACAAATAATACTAACTGTAACAATTGTTTAATGTTTCATTGTTTTACACTTTCAAGCATTGTTGGCACTGGCGAAAGTATTTCTACTGTGTAGAACAGCAATCATCGGAAAATGCTCAAAAGTGTCAGTGGCATGGATGGAAGTCTGAACTTGCCACTTTAAGGTGTCATTGGTAGTGAATGTGTTAAGGGAACCTGTCTGTGAAGTTAGGCTACTTGCAACTCATGTAACTTAATTTTTGTATCTCTGAAAGTTTCAGAGATATTTAATTTAAATTTAGCACAGTTATGTATAACCGTATGTTTATTATATTGATGAAGTTTTATTTGATTTAAGCGGATAGTATTGACAGAACATAAGTTGGAATGAAAGGTAAAAAAAATTCTTCTGTATGATTAGGTACATGCTGTAATGTTAACCAAAGCTGGAGGACTTTAATTTTTTTTTATTCTATTCTGTATATGTAGGTAATTCTGAGAAACTTACTCTTTTCGTTGTTTTGGCAATGAAATTAAAAAAATAATAATTAATCAAGTTATGCTAAAAAGGATAATTTTTTATTAATCTACATGATATTAAAGTAATAATTATAATGATATTCAATGTTTCTGAAGTCTTTATTGCAGATAAATATGTTTTGAAGCTGTATTCCAAATTTAATTTAAATAGATTTAGCTGTTTAGGAGATATTGGTACCTAACTATACAAAAAAATGGTTTGGGGGAAAAGGAAAAAGAAGTTTTAGAGTTGCATATTTTATTTTTAAAACATTCCAGGGTCATAATCTTTTTGGTTTTCATGTTCCTGGTCTAATTCTTGTTGCTTCTTTCTTTTCCTGGATGTTCTAGCTTCCTTGGTCATCTCTGCAGCTGATTTGTTAGCTTCGGAACCTCTGAGGCAGTCAATTTTCATATTGGATCCTGGCACTATACCCAAATGTTCAAAAACATCAAGCCTTTCACAAATACATTTTTTGGAATGCGTTCCCATACATAATTGTTAAAAGACTCGTTTGGATTGTGGGTTAACCCATGCAAGCACCTGGAAAGCAGTTTGGGATCAGCAAGGTCCCTATATATTTATATGTTTGTACTGCTTTCCACAATCAATTGCAAGGACATCTAAATATTTTCACTAATTTATTTTTTTTAAAAGTAAAATGTAAAACACATATGACAAGACAGACCCTTGAAGTAGGCGTGGCCCAAAATACTTTAAACCATATTTTATGCACTATTAAATATTGGAACTTATACAAACCATATACCAAACTGACCAGAATGAATTGTACTTCATAATGAATAAAAAAAATAGATTTTTTCAAAAGATTCATGGACCGGTTCCCTTAAAGCCATGAAACTAAATTTTGGTATTTTATCTTCCACTGGAGTCGACCTTGGAAAAATTCCCATGCTATGATTTCATAAATTTAAAAATTGTACTACTTTATATCACTTTTGAATTTTATATTATATTTAAATATCTGATAAAAAAAATTGTCTTCACGTAACTGATGCTCAACATCTTGGCTAAATCATTTAAAATGTTAATCAATCATAATAAATTATTACCAAAAGAAGTAACAGCGTATACAGCTGACAGGCTACTTCATGGAGCACTTTGGGCATCTTCTCTGGTTTCTGCAAAAATTGCCAAAGTATAATCTTAGACATTTTAATTTAAAGGTGTTAAAGTTGAACTGAATTCATAGACTTATCACTATTAATATACTCAAAATACACAGAATGGAATTAACTGATTTCATATTCTGCCTCCATCAATTTTCTAGGTTTACAATAGATGGAGGTCTATATTGGGACCAACATATTTGAAATATTGGGTCAAATATAAGTAGAGGTATATTTAAATTGAGGCACCTAAAATCGTGTGTATTGAGAGCTGTTTACTTTGCTCAAGACTATTGCCATCTTTTATGGAACCATATTGAGGGACAATTATTATTTGCTGACGCATAATCATTTTCTGTTTTACCATGTAAAGTTGAACTGAGTTCCAGATCTTGGGTTTTATCTTTATTAAGCTTATTAGTTATCTGAACACAAGTCTTGGATATTCTCGTAAGTATTTATAGAAATTGTGTCAAAATCGTCAAGCATAATAGGGTCAATGTAGACATTAAGGTTGTCTACAAATAGATATGGTTTTACATTTGGCTCAAGGATATTGCATGGCAGACTATATATATATATATATATATATATATAGATTATAAAAGGAATAAGTCCTAAGATTGAGCCTTGTGGTACACCCTAAATGAATGTAAGGAATGGGATTCCTTGTTCTTTCTGATTTCCATTGGATATGTATGACTGAATACTTTAATTTTTTGAATAAATTTCTTGTAAAACTGTCAAAAACTTGGATAAGTCAAATTATTTAGAGTTCTTGAGAACCTTTGTATCCAGTTTATCAAAGAAGTTGGATACAAAAGAGGTGGCAGTTTTAACTGTCCCAAGTGCAGCTTGAAAACTGAACTAAAACAATTGATTAGACCATTTTGTTCAAAGAATGAAAATATTTGTTTATTGATAATAGACAATAAAACTTTTAATACAGCAGGAACAATAAAAACAAGTCTGTAATATTCATAGGAAGAATGGTCATCCTTTTTCTACACTGGAATTACTTTAGCAAGTGGGGATCTAGCAAAAACTGTAGTGTGTATGGGACCCATAACACATACATAAATGAAGAGTTAACTATTTTAACGTCAATGATCTCATTGATACAAGGGGGTGACATTTATTGATTAATTTATTTTCTTTTTGGAAGTAACTTTTAGAGTTTTCTATTTTTTTTAGCAGATAGTAATACAGTTAATTAATAAACTTATTTTATGTAAAATATCTGTAGTTTTATTGCTCTTTACATTTTTTGTTTGAATTTTATATATAAATTTTTATTCTAAAAAATTGAGTAAAGGGTATATTTTCAATTGTTGGACTCATAGGTGACACTTAAATATCTTATTGTCATTTAGAAGTTTTGAAATGATATTATCTAATTGTCTGAAATCAGATTTAAATTTATCATTAATTTTTTAACTATTTATGTTCCTCAGTTGGTAGTATCTTAACACAAAATACAATTTTTTGTCTCAATCCCAAATAAGAAATACTCTTAACCAGAAAAAGTTTAATTGAATTTAACATTCAACATCATGAATTTCATGTTCTGTTACAGGCATTCGGTGTGGTGACACAGTTAGTGTATATGCAGATGTGCTGGGAAAGTGTAAGAAGGGACTGCAAACTGTATATTCTCATGAAGCAAAACTTTTCATTGGAAATGGGATTGTAAAAATGACGAGACATCATTTATATGGAAAAAACATGAGTACCAAGTATATCCATTTCACTTTGTTTCATTTCACATTTATGTATATCTGTAACTGACTTAAGACTGCTCATGCATGCCTATTGATCCAACTTAATTTCTCTTTCTGTTTACAAATCTCTTATGATTGTACAGTCTATTTTGCATCCTAATGGCCAGACATTGTCCTATAATCTCTGAAGAAAGGTTCTTATAATTAAGAATAAATCTCCAATATTGTTACAGACTTTATTATTATTGTTGCTCACCCACATACTCAGTCCCCTCAACTTTCTTCCCTATATAATCAACTATTTCGACCTCTTTTTAATATTGTAAACTTCCTTACTTACATTTACAAAATACTTGCACATTAATAACTCATATTTATCATGTCTCCTATACAATTTTTAATTGAATTTAAATAAAACACAAAGAATGGCCAAAAGTGAGAAATATAATAATTTATTTGAAAATGTTTTGTTCCCCAACTTTTAGAACCCAATCAGTTCTTTAATGAAATACAACAAAAATTTAATGTTGCTGCTGCAACATCTGGGATAAAAATTATCTGTAATAATAAGTCAGATTAATTTCATTACTTTATTTATAAGTTAGTTTTGTTGCCTGAAAATATGATTATATAGCATAGGAAAATAATAGATTGAGATAGTAAAAAGAGATAAATGGCATTGTGGATGTTGTCAATTCTAAATGAAGCATATCACCAAAACACAGCCACACTTTGAAATCAACTAACTGCTGAAGCAGGATAACATCTCTGAAAATTTGAAGTCTGTATTGTGTCCAAACAGTGCTGATCTTCACCACTGGGTATTTAAAGAATGAAATAATGCAGTAAATAACCTTATAATAGTGACTGATATATAAAATGATTTATTTTGCGTGGTAGATTTCAACCTACACTTGGTCACATGCATTTGTTCCCTCCTTCCCAGGTCATCAACTTTTGTGGGGCTTGTTGGCAGAAGTTTTCTATTTTTCTTGCATTTCCACCTTTCTCTTTGACTTTTAGTATGTCTTCCAATATTTTCTGAATGTTCTCCTTGCCATTTGCTGTTACAAATATTATCATCAATAGGTCATCTAAGTCTTGTGGAAGTCTGCCATAGAATGCCTAGAATGGTGGTGTCATTTGTTAAACTTTTTCATGGCATTGAGGACCACTTCTTTTATTCAGGATTGGATATTTATCTTGTTTTATTGCCATAATAATCATATATAAAGCATAGACAGTAAGTACAATATGTTGTTGTTTCTAAATACACTACCGTAACACCAAGAAGAATACATATGACTGAACTGAAATTTATTCTAACAATACACAAATATTAGTCACTGCAATCAGAGCCTGTAAGAGTTATAGCATAAATCAAAGAGGGTCCAGATATGTCGACCAACCATGTCCCATATGGGTTACATGTCTAGTGAATGTGAGGGGCCAGGGAAGCTGTGATTCCTGATGTTCTTTGAAAAAGGCTTGCACAATCCTTGCCACATGTCGACAGGCATTCTCCTGCTGAAATATGGCATGTGAAGTTGCAGTACCTCAGTCTCTAAAACTTCCCTAATGTGGCGGTTGCTGTTTAGATTGCCCTCAATATTTATGAGACAAGATACCTTTTTATAACCAATGGTGCCCAAATCAATCACACTAGCAATTTTTCTGCTATGTTGCTCAACAATGCAGACTTGAAGTGTGCATTCACCATGGTAGAATCTAAGATGTATGTGGTCATCATTATAGGGCAAGTTGAAGCAGGACTCATCTGAAAAACTATATTTTGCCACTCAGCACACTTGTGATGGCATTCCAGTGCTAATAGCAGTCTGAGGAGTTGGTGGTTTCTGGACAAATGAAGCTGACACAACAGCATATGAGCCATTAGCCTAGCCCTCAAAAGATGGTGATGAACTGTTTACACTGACAGGTCCTGACAAGTTAGCGGTCATCCTCTTCTGTGGTCACATTACATTGTCCAGTACTGTATCGTCTCTGCAATAGACTCTCTTCTCCCCACTGATTCCATACATGCATCACTGTTATAGCAGCATGCCCTGTATAAGCTGCAACATTATGGTAAAACAAACATCTTCTCTGTTCAAAGTCACTGAAGTGTTGATTTTGGGCCCTAATGTGTCGACCACCAACTTTCACATTTCCACTTTTAGTGGAACCTAATTACTGACTATGAGCCACAAAACTGACCTTGGTGGTGACACGAGCGATATCACTGTTGGGGTCTATATGTACATCATATCTCTGAAAATTTATTCAATTATTGGTGATTACTGGTCTTCAAATCCCTTGAGTTTGGGCCAGTCTTTCTTGGCGTTGTATACTTCTTTACATTATTCTCTGTTCTTGAGTCCAAAGATACACCTTATGACCTTTTTTGAACTATTTACAGCCTATCCATTGGTCATATTTCAATAACATACTTGATGTGAGCAAAGAATATCCTGTAATAAATATTGAATACAAAGGAATTTTGTCATGCTTTTAAGAAATACATGTTTCTATTTATTTTACTGCATAGGTAGTTATTATGTTACCCAGGAAATTTTGGCATTGATATATATGTCTAGGAAATTTGCAGTTCCACTAAGGTTGATGTGTGCATTATCACATGTTATACCTGGTATATTTTTCTTTTCTTTCAATCTGTTATTGAAAGAAAATTATACAGTATTTCTTTTTGCAGGGTTTGCTTGAAGTTTTATTGGATCAAAATTTTTAATTATGTCATTGGTACTTGTCTGCACTTTTTTTTTTAAAAAAAATGCCACATTACATGCACCCAGTTAATAATAGTTGTATCATCTGCTTAGGATAATATTTTGCTAGAGTTTATATTAACATTTGTTATTTTATTTATTGTATGTTTATTCTCATATTGAATTTTTCCCACCATTATTATGTTCAGTCTACTTCAGATCCTATGCAATTCAACTTCATTCTATGCAATTATCAAAAAAATGATCTGCAAACTTCAACATACCCAGCTTTTGACAATGAATTGTTACTTGAGAGCTTGAATCTTCTTTTATACTGTTGACTGCCTTCTGTACATACAGATTTATTATGGAGGGAGCATCTTGCCTTACAATATTATGCATTTTACAAAGTAAAATATTGCATACTAAGTTGTTAATTTCTTTTACTCACAACTGCTTAATTAGTTCTCATAGTATATTATACATCAGATCAACATTTTACAGAATGAAATTATGGTGTGGATAACAAATAATTAGTGACTGTGAACAAACGCCTTATGGTTCTTTAAAAATATAAAATGAAGTTCCTTCAGCTCACTGTAACTGTAGTGAGTCTGTGCAATGCTTCTTTCAGCAGATTGTATGTCAGCAAAAGATTGATTTAAGGTTTCTACAATGGTATCTTTAACCATACTTTTGAAACTCCTGTGTTAATTTCATTGCTTATATTATCAAGTTTCTACCCACATTTAATTTCTGTAGTTCTATTTCAAATCTTTTTTGTCATACTGGCCATTGACGCAGATTGATTTGAAAAATTCTACTTTTAATGGAGCAAATCTGACCAATTTCCTTTTCCCTTCCTTCCCCTTTTCTTGTCTTTCCATCTCACTTCCTCATACCCTTCTGTGTGATCATATCTAAAACATAAAACTGACTGTAAGCAGACTCAGTCCTCTTCTTATATGAAGACCATACAAGTTATAAACACTTTTTAATGTATATTAACAAATACTAAAACAAAATTTTCAATATTTTCAAATAATTCCACCCTAAACAGTCTGCATATATGGTTCAATTATCTTCTTATTACACATTAAATTCATTGTTTATGTAAAGAAAGCCATAATTTCATATGTGTGTGTTGTAATAATCTCTTTTAATTATCAACCATGTAACAATGACAAATGTGAACATGTTTCTTTAATAATAAGCAGGATCTCAAGTGTAGGTTTACTTGAAACTAAAATGGGGCAGTGAGGACACGAAATAAACAAATATTAGGTGCTAATTGCAGTATCTAAATTCATGAACAGTTATTACTTATTTATTAAACAATACAATAAATCCTATTAAACTGCAATAACGGACACAATTTTTTTTTGAAAACCAAACAGAAGGCTGCTTGGCCTCCAGAGATCATTCAACAGTCCTGCAAAGATTGTACAAGCCCACCCACTAATCAATTCTCCCAGAATGTAATAAGTTGATTACCGAGTGTCCAGGGAGGGTGGTAAGGGATCAAGTGGTGAGAAAGCAATCACCTCTTTTAGTGTACCAGAGAATTAAATTTAGACTTCATTTCAGTTACTGTGCTTATTTCAGCCTGTTATGATTAAATGAACATAGTCAGCTTAGATATGGTACGGGGTGTGATAACTTGAGAGTTCAAAATTTTATGCCCATGATTCTGGTTTAATAACACACGAGCCAAGAGATTACTGTGGAATCAAATACTGTTCCAAGCTAATATAATTAAATACCCAGGCAAAGCTGAGCACCCAGCTAGTTGTGGTAATTAACTCTTGTTTATTTCAGAGGACTAGCAGTCCAAATGATTTCTCGAGTTTCTGGCTGCCCAAGGATTCCTATACTTGAAAATACTGTGTTGCAAAATATTCCATCTATCTTAACTTCTTATGCTTTAAATGCTCAGCCAAATGAAACAATTCTAGATATGTGTGCAGCGCCTGGAAATAAAACAACTCATATTGCAGCCTTTATGAATAACGAGGTAAGTAAAAATTATTTGGATTCCACCTAGGTGGGAATACATACACTCCTATAATTTAAGAAAAGTAGAACAAATTTATATAGGTTTAATGAAATGTTATTGGAAATTTATCTTAAGATCTGAAAAACTGAATCTCAATAAACAATGAAATCATCCTCTGAAGGTGGTAAACTTTGACTAAGTTATACAAAACAAATTGATTATATAATAAAAGTGCAGGGTCAACTAAAACAAACTAGATTGAAATATAAAAACATGGGAAACACTAACAATTAATAGTTGGTATTGAAGATCGATTGGGTTGTCACCTCCCATATTTAAATTCCCTTATATTACAATTAAATTGTTATATTGGCTTAATTAACTTTTATTACTGTCACAAATTTCATCTTGTATTTTAAAAAAAATATTGCACCACTTTTGTTAAAACCTGCAAAACTAAAACAATTTGAAAATAGAAAAGTTTATATATATATATATATATATATATAAACAATTAATGGGGAAAGGACAGAGAGATAGAAAGAAGATGACTTACCTGAGGTTCATAGATGGTAGACACCTTGTGAGGTTTAGAGAACTTGAATTTTCGGAGGCACCGCCCCCTTCATCAGAAAGTTAGGAAGACATTTCCAGTGATCGGCTAGCCGACGACGCATAATTAACATATATATATATATATAATTTAAAACTACCTGATCCAGTTTCAACGGTCATTGAAACTAGCTATATGCCTTTGTATTTTTGCCAATTTGAAATAAATCAACAGCACAAACTTGCAGTTCAAGGTTTTGTAATCTTATATCTTATTTACTGCAGGGTTTGCTGATAGCACTGGACAAGACAGAATCAAAAATTAATTTGATCAGGAAGAATTGTGATGAATTTTCTATATCATGTGTTAAATGCTTTGCTTTTGATTCAACAAAAGCTGTTTCTCATGAAAACAAATGGATTGTAGATAAGGGCCCACCATTTCAGCCAGAGACATTTGACAGAATCTTGCTGGATGCTCCATGCAGTGCATTAGGTCAAAGACCTCAGTTAATGAACAAAATATCATTGAATCAACTTAACTCATATCCAAAATTACAGAAAAAACTTTTTGAAGTGGTAAGAATTTTTTATAGGTATAATTAATTTAAGCAATTATAAAAAAGTTCCTGAATTTTTCATAATAGTATTTGTAATATTATTACTTAATGTGTCATTTAATGTAAAACATTTGTAAACTGTTGGTGAAATTCACTCCATATGACATTTCTTATTTAAAAGTTCATATAATGAATTTTTTTTATTAATAATTTCATTACTAGTATATATTTTTTCATATATTTAAAATTAATTTGAAACTAACATATATATCACTTGACTTTTAGGCATATGAATTGTTGAAACCTGGAGGATATCTCGTTTACAGCACTTGTACAGTGACTGTTGCAGAAAATGAGTCGGTTGTTTCATGGGCATTGAAAAAATATCCGCATCTAGTTTTGATACCTTTCACTCCTAAGCTTGCAGAATGTGGATTACCATTTACAGACTTGTCTCCTGAAAACTGTAAACATGTCCAACGCTTTGGACATCCTTCTGATACTAATGATACTGTTGGTTTTTTCATTGCAAAATTTGAAAAAATAGTAATTTTTTAACCTTTTGTTATTGGTTAGAACCATTCAATAAACTAAACTATCATTATTGAATTTGTATTGTCATTAAAATTAAAGTATGATCAGAGCTTGAAAGATTATCAAGAAGATTAGAGCATGTTATAATCACAATAGTCAAGAAATAATTAAAAACTGTTACTCACTTTGTGTATTTAAAATTTCTGGTAATCAGTCGTGCTTTTGCACCAACATAATCACTATAAGATAGTCTTGACAGAGAAGGTTTTTACAAAGGAAATATTTCAGATGAGTAAACATTATTTTTCATTCCATAAAAACTAGGAAAAAGAAGTCTGGAGCAAAGGAAATAAAATGCATTTATATTAGACATTCTGTATATGCAGAGAAGAAATACTGTTTACTATTATTACCAGTAATATCTTCTATTACTAAAAAAAATGAATATATGTTCCTCATATATCTTAAACATGTGGAGCAATTTCAGCTAAACTTGGTACTTACGTCGTATACGATCAAATAACACATTGACGGTAACACTCCCATGGTTGTGGGTGAGTGGAAGAGGTTGAGCATGGAGTGGGAATATGTCTAGTGACAAAATTAATGCATAATATTTAAAATTGATATCAGATCCATCAGCCCTTGAGCTGACAAGAGTAATTTAGTGTGATGGGAAGGAATTAATTATAAAATGTCCAAATGGTCCCAGGTATGTATCAATCTGAGTTTTGGAGCTTGACAAGTTGGATACTGTCACTTCCCTAGCATGTTAAGGCCCATTTAGTATGGGGATGGTAAGGGGTGAATTTGAGAGATTATTGTAGATCAATTTCGTTTAATAATAGTATAAATGCTGTCATCATGATCAGCTTTAAACCTACGAAAGAACAGATAAAGAAAGATCAGAAGAGATGGGAGTTGACAAAAATAGTGTATTGGTTATAGCAACCACATTTTAAGTGGTGGCCCTGAGTTCCATTACTGGTCTTGTCGATACCTTTCTACCTTAATCCTTAAATTTTATTTTTTGTCCAATATAAAGTAGCACCCAATTGTTCCAGTCATTCAGGTTTTCTAATAAATAAAAAAACTTGTGTGTACATATGAACAGATCTTCTCTTAACCATAAAGAGAACCTTTGACAGAACTTTTAGTACTCCGATGCTAAGGTACAATCCACGCACCATTGAAAAGTTCTGTGCATTTATATGCAAGGAATCATGAAGCCCACAATATATCGCTTCACCAGTCATGATTTATGTGATGCATCCTCAAGGTATTTCTCGAGAACATTCTGGGAACATACTGTGTGATTGTGCCATCAAGTACGTGGACACTTCAGAATGGCCTAGTCCTCAAAATGTGTAGACCCATGCATTGTCGCAGCGTCTGCGAGAGAAACTTGATTGTTGCTGTCACGGACTGCATTTAGGAGCTGTACGCGTGTCGCGCGTTTTACCTGAAACGACAATGATCTCGGTTTGTTAAACGATGCGCATGACACCCAAGCCCAACTACTAACAACATCCTACCAAAAATCACGAAAGGCATGTTGCTTTCGCACAAGAGCCTTGTGCCCTTCAACCCCTCTTACTACCGCTGAGGCTTTTTTCCCGGTAAGGAGACCCTTCTGGTCAAATTATCGGCACTTTTGTCCCTCAGCCCTACGCTCTTCATTCTGTTTCTCTCACAATCTATCTCCGTGAACGACCGTATTAAAGGGTATTATGCCCTCAGGTGCGGATCAAACACAAAATCCCGATCCTTGTGTTCCAGTTAGTGTACTAACAGCACGTGCAGAGGGGGTGTAGAATATGGTAGACCCCCATGCTGGCGGTGCGTGCTTTCAGGGGGCACCGCCCTTGGGCCTTTGGCCTATAAAAAAACCGGATTACTTATTCCACCTGGTAGATGTCGACGATGTATTTTATTTGATTATTACTCATTGGGTTATGAAATTAATAGCAGGTCATTAAAGGTGCAGAAATAGTTCTCGAGTTTCCACTCGGGTGCAGGTGCGATGAAAACGCGACCTTTCGACGACCAAGTGCTCTGTCGTCATCTTCAGGTGTTATCATCGCGTTTTCATCGCACCTGCACCCGAAAACTATCTCTGCATCAACTACACAGGGAAAGCCTCAGCTCAATCATTAAAGGTGCCCATACACTTGGAGGAAATCCTCAAGGATTTCCTCCACTGAACCCTCGCATTACACGTGCAGGAAATACTCACGGATATCCTGGCAGATTTCCTTGAATATTCCAAAGACCAACAACGGTTCAATGTATTGCAAAGTTATGGCGTCAACAATGTTGGCGGCTGTCGAATATATAGAGACGGCCTGTGTAACGATCGTTTCCCGCGCTTTAACGTAGGTCATTGCCTTGGTGGATGGACGCATTCCTTAAGACGATTGCAATACAGGTTTAACAACTCGGCTGTGTCGAAGGGAATGACAAATCGGCATATCAGCGGTTATACTTACTAGGGCAATCACGTCCACACAGTGCCTTTTAAAAGTCATCCCACACCACGAGTTCACGGAACAATAACGTACACTTAGACCGCAGGATCTCGTTCGCTTCCCTGTAAGGTTTTACTATAACGGTCGTCTTTTCCTTTATTTTCCCACTTTTTACAGTAAATTATACACAGATTTAAAATTACAGATGTGCTTTTTAAATGATAAAACCCCAATCATATGATTCTTACCTGATCAAACTCCCACACAACGGAACTTTACTGACTTTCATGTCTGTTTACATCCCTTCGAGATAATCCTCACATCTTATATCCTTTTAACGTTAGGAACCAGAATCGATTCAAGAGTCAAGGTCAGATTCTACAACATCGAGAAGCTGCAGAGGTTCCCTTCATTTTTTGTTAACGGATCCCTAGGAATATTCAAGCACAGCCGAACACACTTGGCAAAATTTTAGGAAAATGCACATAACAAGTGTAACATGCAAGGAGTGACTAAAAAGAGAAGAAGATATTCTCACACTAACCTTATAAAAGAATTGTAGATTTACCCAAGAGATTTCCTTAATTACATGAGGATGGACCAAGAAACTTACCTACTTCATTCCATGTCAAAGAACCAAAAAATTCACCTCAGGCTCCCACTCGACCATATCCATATGTCATGAAATTTTGTAATGAAGTATCCTAGATCCCAAATGAAACAGTGCAAAATATTAGAGCTCATTGTACATTGGTTCAGAATATTCAAGCACATGTTGAAAGGACTAAGTTTGATCCCTTGACAAATCAGTTCTAGTGGTCAGATATATTTGAAACGTGGTTTGTCGATACAACCTCTAGCTCAGAACGTAGTGGTATGATCAACAAAGGAGCACAGTTGGCCGTTCAGGTATCTATCCATGCTAAAGTCACGACAAAATTAAAGTTTGGAGTCCAATTACTCAGCAGTAAAAGATCTATATGCCATAATTCTTGAACATAATTATACCCATGCCGAATATGAGTGGGGTTGATAGATGCAAACAGCACAGGACAATTATTTTAGTATCTCATGCATGCAAAATATTAACGAAATTAGTATGTAGGAGAATGGAACGCCAAATAGATTTCCAATTAGGAGAAGATCAATTTGGTTTTCGGAAGAATATTGGGACAAGAGAAGAAAATATTGACTCTGCGTCTAATTATAGAAGACAGGATAAGAAAAAACCAGCCTACGATCGTGACATTTGTAGATCTAGAAAAAAGCTTTTGATAATGTGAACTGGAACACACTATTAAGGATTTTGAAGAGGATAGGAATAAAAAATCGAGATTGATGTCTTATCTATAATCTTTATAGAAGGCAGTTAGAATTTAAGGACAATAAAAGGAAACAGAAATCAAGAAAGTAGTAAGCTAAGGATGAAGTCTGTCGTCCATGCTGTTTAGCTTACGTATAGAACAGGGGATGAAGAAAGTTAAAAAGAAATATGGAAAAGGAATCATATTGCAAGGAATGTCAATGAACCACTTCAGCTTACGCCTTTCTCAGAATTATTCTCTCCTGGAAAAGTGGGAAAAGTAATAAACAATCTTAAAGTCAAGAAAGCATGGGTAACAATTGAATTACTCAAAAATTACTGAAATCCTTACCTCGAAAGGTATTTTGCATCTGACACAAATATACAATTCAATTCTACGCACAACTCACATTCCTCACAAATGAAAGCAGTTATGGGCCCGACAGTCTTCTTCCACTCTTCTGCAAAAAATTCGGAACGACCAATTCTACGAAAATTTGTAGAACATGTCGCACCTCATTTCCGATTCACAGTTCTAATTCGATCCCGACATTTATGTCCTCAGCAGATCCAGCGTGTAATTGACACTATTTTGGAAAGTTTTGAACTAAAGAAGGTCTGTCTAGGAACATACTTGGACACAGAAAAAAGCGTTTAATATAGTGTATCAACAAGGTCTCATGAGTAAAATAACGAACCATCTTCCTACTTAAGTGGGAGAACGTTCTCTGTTAAATACAAAAAATATATCTCCGCTTGCAAAGCAATTTAATCAAGTGTACCCGAGGACAGGTTGATTGGCCCTCTGCTTTATCTGACATTTTCTCTTGATAACCCGCTACCTGACCGATCAACAGTAGCATTTTATGTAGGTGATCTGACCATTCTCCAAGTGGCTGCACACAACAAACTTCAAGATATATTACACGAAATCAAAATTTGGAGCAATAAATGGAGAATGTAAATCAATCCTCAAAAATCAACAGTAACTCTAAGACGACAAATTTACAACAAGAATCTACAACTCGATAACCAGGACATACAAACTGATACTGAGTCAGATATTTGGGCCTTCACTTCGATCATCACCTAACATGGACAGCTCATATCCAATGTCTCGTGGGAAAGGTAAGACAAAGATTCCGTCAACTCAAGCCTCTTCTGCAGGAAAAATCTCCCTTATCTCTGAAAACAAAAATACTAATATATTTATCACTAATAAGGCCAATTAGGTACTACTCTTGTGGAATGTGGGGAACTGCTGCAGAAAGTCACATCAGACGCTTACAGGTGACTCAAAACAGAGTTATATGCGACTCGTGAATGGAGCACACTGGTACATCAGAAACTCTACTCTTTACAACGACTTGGGAATACCCACTGTCCAAACACCGATCCGACAGATCTATATGTTCCTGGGAAATTGAATGTTTGGTCATGACAAATCATTTCATCAATCGTGGAAGCTCCAGTCGTCCATTCAAAAAATAGAACTATAAAACAGAAGAGACTCCAGGATTCGATTGACTAGGAAGGGGGAAAATGTAGTCAGAGAAAACAAAAAATAGTTTCGGGCAGTTGGTGAACTGTACCGGATACCACATTTCATATCAATTTAAACTTTTTGTGAACAAACCTATACAGCCGTAGAACAAAGAGATAAATAAAATTTTTAAAAAATGCAAGGAGAAAGAATAAAAAAGCCTGCGTTTTGCCGATGATATTGTAATATTAGGGCAGACGGAAGAAGACTTGGAAAACATAATAAATGTAATAAACGTTGTCCTGGAGGAAACGTACGACATGAGGATTAATAGAGGGAAAAATAATGTAATGGATTATAGTGGAATAACAAAGGGATATTTTGAAGAAGGTCAAGGACTTCTCCTACTTGGGCAGCATAATAAGTAGGGATTATAGAAGACATAAAGAGTAGTTTACCAGAGGCAAGGAAGGTTTTCGCAAAAAAGAGAAATTTACTTACGGGTAATATCAGTGAATATTAGGATATAATTTTTTTAAATGTTTGTATGGCGTGTGGCGTTAAATGGCTGCGAAACGTGGACGATGGGAGTTGCAGAAGGAAAAAGAATAGAACCCTGTGGTGTGGTGGTATAGAAGAATGCTGAAAATCAGATGGGTGGATAGAATCACTAACAAGGAAGTTCTAAGCAGAATAGGGGAAAAGTGAACAATGTGGAGGACGTTTTAAGACACGACGGTCTTGTAAAATTAGCATTAGACGGAAGTGTGCGCGGTAATAACAGAAGAGGAAGCTAAGAATGGAATACGTTAAGCATACTACAGAGTATGTGCTAGTTATTCGGAAATATTAACAAGTGCTGACACAGAAAAACTAATGTACTTATATGCCAAAATATATTCCGCATGTAAGTTGCCCAAAAAGGTTCAGATGGAAACTTAGGCAAATTTTAGGCTAGTATATCTCAAAATGTGTCACTCCCATGTATATATAGACATATATATATTTATTAAAAAAACTATATTGTGGTCACTCCACGTCAAGTGTCGTAGAGATAAAACTCGTTCTCTGATCCCGTTGGATCAGTCAGCCAACTGCCTCCTAAAACTGGGGAGACACGGGGAAGGGAATGCTGCGACCTCACTGCAAACTCGTTTTCCGTCATTCGGAAGGGCGTGAGAATAGTACCCAATGCCGGACCTACCTTATGCAGGTTTTCTAGGGTTTTTCCTACAAATCTATCGGTAAAACACCGGATAGGATCCTTAAACTATAACCCGAAGGGCCCTTGTTAACCCTTAGTTACCTTGCTCTACCTTCCACATCCCTCTTTTCAGTTCCCTTCCTATGCTATTAAAGGGGAGTTGTCTGTTTCAGGATCACCCTCATGTAGCCTGTTAACCAAAAATTAAATAAAAAAATAAAGTAAAAAACCTAGTCAACAGTTTCCTGTTTCTGGATCACCTTTTTGTAGCCTGTTACTCCAAACAATTGCAATTTTGTCACAATTTCTAGGATAAATTCTTCAATTGTTGATCGCTTTGTCTCCAGAGTATCTCGACCGGTATGGATTAATTTATTTCTTGTATTCAATTGCTTCATCATTCTTGAACTGCATTTTCTATAAATGTTTCCAAGATTTATAATCCAGAGTATCGGTCACGTCGGCAAAGCTTACATTCTTTAGATTCCAAATTGTAAAACCGTTTTGACTAACACATTCTTGTATTCATAATTGATTGTAGTCGCCACTACCATCAACTTTAGATTTTGATGAGCTGTGCTAACACAAACAGTGTTTGTTCCTGCTGAACCAGTGTTTGTCTGCATTATTGTAATGTGTTTAGAATTTAATTCAAATGTGAACATGTTAAATGTTAAAAAAACATTTTTACTCCAATTTATAAAATTGGCATTGCAAATTTTGTTTGTAGTTTTTTTTATATCCGATGAACTCCGTAAATTGTTTTTCAAATTTTCTGGAATCCATGCTGTGAAACATTTGTACTTTCACATCAGAGTAACAGAAGTTAGTGCAAATCATGCCCCTAAATATTTGTACATACAAATCTCCTTACAGGTGCCATCACCTACTGCAGCAAAACAATGCCCAACTCTGAGATATACGCGGTATCCCGGTAAGGCAATTTATAAACATTATATGGAATTTTACCATGCTGCTTTTTTAAGGTTATTTTAGGAAGAAGTGTGCTATTTTCAATGGTGTTCAATAAAACGTAGACAAGAGGAGATAGTCATATTGAAAAACGACCCCAAAAAGTGCTAAAAAAACTGTGATTTTTAATTTGCACATAGAATGAGGGTCATAGACGATAATGTTGATTAACATGATGACCAGGTTGGTGGCTAGAAGACTAAAAATAAAGGTTCCAGCTGCTTCCGTCTTATAGTAATTGATGGTTAAAATATGAGTCAAATCTTCCGCAGCAAATTTTTCAAGATACTTCTGGGCCGAATAGTATAAGGGTTCAATTTGTATGCTTGTGCTGCATTTAATACCAAACGTTGTACTGGTATAAAAAAATTCAGGGCAACAGATACTCTATTTGAAGCAGCAGAACATATCAAACTTGGCCGAATCGTTGGCACCGCGAGCTTCGCGACAGGGCATGCGTCCATTAAGATGGCTCTAGTAACAACCAGTGTACAGTAGCTTAACACACGAGTTTTTTTTCTATTATTTTAAAAACTTTTATCGTACAGATTATCAGTTAGGAAGATAACGATACAGTATATACAATATTAAAAAGGTATATAATTAACATGATAACGTGAAGATAGGTTAATTCATTTAATTAACCAACTATCGGAGAATTGGTTGTGTTTATTTATTTTTTCGAGTACCTGAGGGGCATACGACTTAGGTGGGTGAGGATTGACAGGTAGTGAACTGATTTATGGAGGATTAATGAGGATGTGGTCTGCGGACATGATGGTAGAGTGGGTTATGGTGTGCCTGAATGATCAGGGGGAAGGATGAGGTCAATCGGAAGTTTTCTTTTGAGGCGACGGGAGCGTGGAGGTGGAGGAGGATTGTTGTGAAATTGCTGGATCGTGGGGTTTGGGTGGTTGAGTGCGCCTTTGATTAGGTTTGTTATGGATTTGGAGATTACTGAGTTAACATTGGGAATTTTGATGTTTTTATGGATGACGGAATTTCTTAGGTACCAGGGAGAGTTTGTGATGGTGCGTAGTATTGTGTTTTGTTTGGTTTGAATTTTGGTTGAATGGGTTTTGGCTGTTGTTCCCCATATGGAGGAGGCATAGGACCAGGTGGGTTGTACAATGGAGAGGTATATGAGGCGTTTTGTGCTAGTGGAGACAGGGGATTTTCTGTTTAGGAGGGGAAATAGAGTTCTGAATTTTTGGTTTATTTTGGAGAGGAGAAAATTAATGTGAGGTTTCCAGGATAGTTTTGAGTCAAACATGATTCCGAGGTAGGTGGTTTCCGTTTTTGTAGGGATTAATGAATTTTTTAGATAGAGATGAATTTGGGAAGGAGGGTTTTTTGTTAGGGTGAATGGGATGGTTATTGATTTGGTGGGGTTGATATTGATTCGCCATTGTTTGGACCATTGCTCTAGGTTATTGAGCGCTGATTGGAGTGGTTGGAAATCGGTTGGAAATTGATATTTGGGGAGGGGTAAAGAGTTTTGGGAGGGGTGATAATTGTTGGGGTTGTAGGAGTTTTTCTGCTGTGGCCTGGTTGTGATTGTTGTAGAAGTAGCTGTTGGGGGAGAATTGCTTGGTCAGTAGTTGGGCAAAGATGTTAGCTTTTTGGGAGGGAGTGGTAAACCAATTATTGTATTTTTTAAGTGGAGTGATATCGGATTTATTCTTAGTCAGGTGATTTGTTTTTTGCCATAGTGATTTGTCGGTTGCATTAAGTTGCTGAAGAAAATTGAAGTGTCTGGAGTCACTCGAGTCTTTTAGTAATTTTTGAAGTCTTCTAGTGATGTCGTTGTATTTGCGCTTGTCTGCGGGATTTTTGGAATTATTCCATTGTCTTCGTAGAGACTTTTTCTCAAGGAGTAGGTTATCTATTTGATTTTGGTGAGCGTTTGGTGGATGTAGTTTAGTTGGTTTTTGGTAGGAGGCTATGGCAGCAGCTGTGAGGATGATGGATTGTAGGTGATTTAAGGCCGAGTCTATATCTATGGGTGATTTTAATGGGATGTTGAGGACTGTTAGCTGGGAGGGTGAGATTAAGGTGTGCTATTAGTGGTAGATGATCGGAACTGTGTTCGTGCAGAACTTTTGGGCTGTGGAGGTAATGTGAGGTTTTGTGACAGATGAAAAAGTCCAATACATCTGGTGATTTGAGGCTGTCTGGGTAATGTGTTGGTTCAGTAGGGTAAATAATCTTAATATGGGATTTGGAGAGTACAAGATTTAGGTCGTTGCCTCTAGAATTGGATGTTCTGGATCCGAAATTAGAGTGTCTCCAGGTGTCCGGTGAGATATGGTTTGTTGGGGCGGAATAGAACGAGGAAATGTTAATGGGAGTGTTTGTGTTTAGAGTTATTTGAGTTAGTTGGAGTTCAGGGAGAGTTATGGAGGGGAGTTGATTGTGATCTATTGAGCTTTTGATTAGGATGGCGGAGCCGCCTTTTCTAGTGGAATTTGGATGATCGGCTCTATAGGTTTTGTATTTCGGGAAGTTATAGGGTTGGGTGGGGATAAGCTTAGTTTCAGTTAAAAGCAGAAGGTCGATGTTGTTCTTTTGTAGGAATAGATTGATTTCGTGATATTGGTTGGTAGCCCCGCGGGCGTTCCAAGTGCATATGGATAGATGTTGTGGAGGGGTGTGGATCATTTTTTCGAGTCTATTAGCTTGGGGATTATTGTAGTTAGGAAGTGTATTAGTGGGGTGATGATGGAGATCAGGTTGTCTATTTTGCAGCACAAGGAGTTGAGAAGGTTGTTTTGGTTCGACGAATCAGTGTAGGGTTGTTGGGGGATTTGCGGAGTGGTGTGGGTTTGTTTGACAATGTTCGCATAGGATGTAGGGCTTGAGCTGTTTTGTAGGGTTTGAGTTATTGGGGGTGGGATTTGTGGTTGTTGAGGTTTTTGGAGTGGAGCCGGTTTGAATTGGATGGGTTTTGAGTAGGATGATTGTAAGGATTTGAATACTGGGCAGCCTTTGTAATTTGCCGTATGGTTACCATGGCAGTTAGTGCATACGGGTAGGAGGGGTTTTGGGATAGGGCATTTGTTGGGCGGTGTGGGATGTCACATCGAACGCAACGGGGTGGATTGAAACAGTAGTTTTTTGTATGTCCATAGTTTTGGCAGCGGATACATTGAGGGATATATTTTTTTGGTTTTGGGGTTTCGACTTTTATTTGGCAACGGTAAAGGTGGGTGAGGTCGTAGATGGTATAGTTTTTGGGGTCCGGGAGAAGGTCGAGGGTGAATAGCCTAACTCTTTCAGTTCTGTGAGGATTATATTTATGTCAGATTTGGGATGTAAGCCCCTCAGGACTACTCGGAGGTAACACACGAGTGCGCAGCTATGCATAATGTTTGACATGGAATGACCCAGTACCATCACAAAGAGCAGAGTTTTCTGTTTACGAAAAATGTTTATTTATGTTGGGATCTGCGGGTTTAGGACAAACGCAGAAGTCTGAAGCTGCAATATTGCGTGCGAGCAGCTGAAGGGGTCAAATTTGATCTCATGTCAAATACCCTCTAGCGGCCAGGGTGAAACTTGGCTTATATGCGCAACTTCTAATCCAGAATGTAAAGGTATGACAAAAAAACACAGTACAGTAAGCCGTTGGAATATGTATTCAATTACTCGTACAAATATTTGTCGCGGCAAGTTTACTCAACAGAAAAATTGAATGCCCTAATGCCCATTTCATTGGCGTTGAAAGGGCCCCTTACACCGCCAATCTGACGGTCAGTATTAGCAGAAAGTGCCAGTATTATTTAAGCGTCAATCTTAGGGGTATTTAGCCCCGCCTCCAAAGTGGTGGGGACAGGAAGGGAAGGGTTTGCCGTTGCTGTAGGGTTAATGATCCATAGCGGCCCGGAAGAAGTAGCTTTCTCAACAGCTGCAAAATTTTATACAATTCTTTTTCAGTTTTCTCGCAAAGCGGATCCCACAAATAAAGAGATTCGTACAAATTGTTCAGAAAATGAATAATATCCGACACATGCTACGTCATTGTCGTCAATTTACTCAGAATTCACGGAAAAGACACGTCTGGTTGACCCGTAATTATTTGAATTAATATTGCTGCACTACTTGGAAATAAATAAAATGTAGGATAAGCGGACAATAATATCCGATAGGCAAAACGAATATCAGTTACAATAAAACTAGAAAATGATCATGACCAGGGTATTATTGAAAAGGCGTTTAATAAAATTTATTAGCGGTAGTAATTTTATGTAGTAGGAACTTATTCATATTTAATAGTTAAAACACTCGTAATAAATGTTAATAATTGCCTGTTTATTGCTTTTTCCGGCCCTTATGATTAAGTATTTCGCAGGGACTTATAGCCAAACTAAGACATACAATAGGCAAAGTAACAATTTAGAACATCTATCAACCTATTTATTACACTAATCAACTTGCTCCCAATTAACGGATCTCTCCAAATAAATGCAGAATCATATTACACAATTATGGACCCATTATTTTTTTCTACTATCCTTTTTTCTGCACAGATGCACTTCAACTATTTTGAGAAATTTCTTGAATCCCTGCTTATTACGAAATTTACACAGTAAATAAATGCGTATACTTTTCGCGAGTTTTAATGATTCTTTATCGCAACGTCAACGCTTCACTGTTCTTTTAGTGACAATTGCCATTATTATAATAATAGATATTACATTATAGTCATTATATTTTCCCCCCGATTGATTCAAATTTTGTCAGTTTTCTTTACAAGAGTCATTTAGAATAAGACGCAAAGTCAACTTCGAAACGTCGGTATATCTAAATTTGTTAAGTTCTCTTTGTTTTATAAGGTTTGTCTTTTAATATAAGGTCGTATCTATTTTTATTGGTTCCACAGACGTTAATTTTTACATTATTGCCATTATTATAGCCAAACAGGTTGATCTCTTTTAAACGGACAACCGATCCGCTGGCTTAGGACAGGCAACTGAAGATTGCCAGTCTGGTTCACAACTTGACTGTCACTCTGATTCATATTTCAGACTTTAGTCTTGATCGGCCCTTTAGTGAGTTGGGGTGGTTGAGGACTCAAGTACGGTGTCCGTCATTTTAATCCTAAAAGTACTTCTACTTTTTCTACTTCTTTCAAACAAATTTGTAGTCTAATCCAAAAGTTGAAATGAAATCCTTCTTTTAACGGTTTGAATGAAATCTTCGCTAAATTGCGCCATTCATGCTATGTTCCAGTAAGCACTGAATCTAATATTCACCTTTTCTCTGATCATCACCTTAACACGTTTATCAGTAAGTTATTTAAACGACTGTTCCTCTGTTGCCAGTAGCAACTGTTTATTAGTACGTATGAAATCGGTTCAATGTTGTCTGTGGTTTAAATTTTATTAAAATTTTCATCGATACAAGAGAATTTGTAAGAAATAATTCGTTAATATTGTTTACATCTACATGTTTTAACGAGTAGGTATAATCGATATTTCATGCCTAGTCCATGAAATTGATATGCGCCGTAAATGTTGTTTTTTTTAGGACAACCTGTTTTACTTTTTATTATTTCAAATTAATTATAATTAGTTGATTTTTTCTAATGAGGTTTATTCGTTTGCAGAAACCACTTAATGACTTTTTTTCACTATTTCTTCAGTAACATTTTGGAGCTGGTTATTACTTAATAAGATAATTAAAAAAGTAATGGAGAGCTATACGTATTTCCAAAGGCTGAGCGGTAATCGTGGTTAAAATGTTCCGTCCGAAATTAGATTTCAAGTTCCGAAAGAAATAGTGAGACAGTTTTTGTTTAGTATCCCATATCTCTAGCACCCATTATTTATTGTTCACTTTTGATTCTTGAGCCAATTTGTTATCTGTATGTGCAGGAGTTTTTAAATGAAAGCTACACATAAGGCTAATTAGAAATATTTGAAAACCAGGAATCTCAAGACAATTATGTAACACATGAACAATATTGATTACCATAATGTTACACAATATCAAAGGTCATCATGCAGTGAATTTGAGTCATGACTTACGAGTACTAGCATATATCTTATTGTTTTGCTTCTACTAGAATATCTTGGCAGTATACATTTGCACTCAATCATAAGACCTTTTTAGGAACTATTTTCACAAACTGTTACCTCTGGTTGACTATTGCCAGTTGTCTCCAATGTTTGTGCTTTATTACAAATGTTTTTCATATTATATAATTACATAAAATAGTTGCATAAGCTAAATAAAACCCCTCAAAAATAGTATTTGAAGACTGAACATCTTCGTGTTTGACTGCCAGGTATAAGCTGAAGGATATATTTGACTAAGTAGTCAACAAATTAATATAGACTTAGAATAATTAAAAATTTGAAAGTTGAAAACTTTAATAAATATGTTGGATATATATTATGTACCCATTGGTTATAGTAAAATGTATAGATTAACAGGTTGAATTATGTATAAAAATTAATAGAAACTGGTCAATATTCCTTAATAGTGGAAATCTAGGATGAAGAAATTTCATTTGAACAGACATGAACATATAATTTTAAAAGTTAAGAAACTTTTTAAAAATTTATTGAAATTTCATTTTAAAGTTATTATATTAAATTTTCTGATAAATCATATTAACAAATATTTAAAAGATATTACTTAACACAATGTAGAATTCAGGAAAGTCATTCATAAAGAATTAGTGTAGTG
Source organism: Eucriotettix oculatus (assembly GCA_034510155.1). Lineage (NCBI taxonomy): Eukaryota > Metazoa > Arthropoda > Insecta > Orthoptera > Tetrigidae > Eucriotettix > Eucriotettix oculatus. Next base: position 232,420,628 of record CM067376.1, on the reverse strand, counting down.
TATAAAATAGATGAATATACACAGCTAGGGTAAAAGCCAGTGTTATGATTTAAAAAAAAAAATTCATTAACTTAACTGTTATTGAAAACTAGTTTTATTAACGATTATGAAAATTTTGTACTCAACTTTTTCCTATATGAACAGAGCATTTGTGCAGTCTACAGGCTCATGAATTTCAGCATGAACTAAACAAATTATTTATCAGCAATACTCTCTTAGTCAGTGCACTATCTTGTCATCAGAGTGATAAATAATCCCTAAAGGTCAATGAACCTTACTAATAGGTCAACGTTTTAGGGTGTGGAAGGCAAAGCACTAGCAGCTAAGCTAAGTGACTTGATACATTAAAGAGCATGCTTTTGTAAAATATTACAGAGTTAAAACAATTTGTATCTCCAGTTTACTCATTGCCGTTGTGGCAGCAATTGGTTTGAGTATTTTCTACTTCCTTCAACCTCCTTTGAGAATGGCTCCAGGTTAACTGAACTCTTTCTGCACTAGTGACACACTAACAATGTCACTTATTACTTCACTAATTAGTATTTGAAGAAATCAGACTGTCCCTCAATGGCGATACAGCTTCAATTTCAGGTATGCCACCACCTTACTTTCTCATTTTCCTCTTCATGTTGTTGTGGTATTCAGTCCTAAGACTGGTCTGATGCAACCCTCCTTGCTAACCTATCCTGCCCAAGCCTTTTCATTTCTACATAGCGACCACATCCTCCCTAATCAGCTTAGTGTGTACCATCGTTATGTTCTTACTCCACACACTCCCCTCTAATGTTAATTTTACATGACTCTCATGTCTCAAAAAAAGTCCTCCAAATTGTTCTCTCTTCCTCTATTCTGCTTACAACTTCCTGGTTACTAACTCTATCTGCCCATCCAATTTTCAGTATTCTCCATATATTTAAAAACAAGTAAGCATGTGTTTTTGTCTAATTAATTAAAAGAATTGGTATGGAAGTGAATGTGTTAAATATACAGACTGACTATGGGAGAAACTATAATCCAAACAGTACTACATCATTCCACACACTTGCATAAACTATGCAGTAGTGGAATATTACATGCACATTATTAATAATGTTTAGGAACTACCTTATATAACAGTTTTTTTATGTTTCACTAATCTTTTTGTCTGTTTTTGGCCTTATTTAAACTTACATTACTATCCTATACCTTATACTTACAAGTGTCAGTAATACTGTATGAACTTTTATAATGACTGGAATTGTCAGAATGTAGAAACCTCTTATGCCTATTAATTTGTGGGCTCAAAATGATTTTCTGGCTTATGAGTGATAATGGAAGCTTGTTGAACAATGAAAAAGACATGGTGTACATGACTGTTTAAATTTATTATTATTACTACAACCATTAATTATTTCATTACTATTAATATTTAATATATATTTTTTCAGATAACATATTATGTCAACAATTAGCTTAAAACCGTCAGCCTTCTTTGGCCTGAAGAATGGTATTCAGGGAAATGCATTCTACATTACTGATGATGAAATCATTTACCCAGTTGGTTGTGTGCTTGCAATATACAGCCTCACATTACATCATCAACGTTTCATTCGCCTTCAGGAGAGACACAAAACAGTCACACTTATTACTATCAGCCCAAACAGGTACTGGTTTTATTTATACAGTTTTTTATCAACTAGCAATTTTTAATTCATTTTATACTTCAGTTAACTGGATAAAGTATGCAGTTACGAAAGTATTTGTACACATGAAAGAGAACAACAGGAACGATTATTTCTTCACAATGTACTTATAAATTGTTATCATAAAGCACTTGCTTCACTGCAGCAATTGTTAATATTGGGGGAAAATTCAGGTTTCCCTTGGGAGGTACATGTATCTTGCTTGACTATAAGAATTTGTGTTTTCTTTGAGCACCTTATGAAAATTCTCTAGAGACTGCATATATAGATGAGTACTTCAACTAAATATTACTGACATCTAAGGTGCATGTTGGTTGGTAAATGTGTATGTTAGAATAAATGCAGAATAGAGGGTAAATGAATTGGCAGTTGCTGAGTAACAACTTCAATTTGGCTAAACAACTTGGCAACATACAGTCAAATCAATATAAATTAGCACGGCCATTCATTTGTTCAAATGGGACATTCTAACTGAAAATGTACACCCTTTTGTGCCTCTTAAATTAAGACATATTTCCAACGTTGAAGTTTCCAGTTGAGGATAGGGTGAGAGAGAGATAGGGGAGAGGGGGAGAGAGAATAGCAGAGAAACAAATAAAAGAAAGGGTATCAGAGAGGAAAACAAACAAACAAACAAACATGTTAAAAGCTAGAGCTGTTACCACATATAACTGTTCCCATTTCCTCACAAAGAAGCTTAAGTAATCACCATACTATACAAAGCTTTGTGTGCCAAGACAGCAAACCAAAGGGGAAAGAAGGTTTGGTTACTTGATGGTGGAGCTTCAGATTCCATGACTCCAAGAAGAGATTTATTTAGAGACTCTATTCCAATGCATGGTGAAGTAGTAATTGGTGATGGAAATTGTTTGAAAGATAGAGGAAAAGTGTTACATCATATTTCATCTGTGTGTGGTGGCTTTGATTTAGATATCCCAGTTGTTTTGCTTATTCCTGATTTACAGGACAATTTGATGTCTCAAGGTGTGTTTCAGTGAAAGGGAATGAAGATTGTTAGCTATGGTGATAATACTCAAATATATTATGTTTGTGATTTATTTTATCATTGGTGCATTGACATTCATTACTATTGAAGTCAGTGAATCAACTGAGCAGTTAAAAGAAAGGTATGTTATAGTAGAAAGAAAAGCATAATTTGTTGCAACTGATATGTGGCACAACCGCTTAAAGACACCTGTATCAAGAAGCCCTACTGAAAATTCCACCTATTGCTGAAAAAGGAAACACCAGGAGGGAAGAAAATGGTGAAACATGCATCAAAGGAAAATTGAAGAGAAGTAAATTTCCAAAGGAAGGAGAAGATAAGACATCTGCTGTACTAAAATACTTTGTGACATTTATTGAAGATTATTCTAATTTTATGTCATGAAAGTGAAGTATTTGATGTATTCAAAAAATATCAAAAGAGAGTTGAGGTACAACTAAACATGAAAATTGTTGAATTTGTCAGATAATGGTACTGAATATGTGAACAAAGATTTTTGTGAATATCTTGAAAATTGTGGAAATTTACAAATAAAAACTGTACCTGGTACTCCTTCTCAGAATGGAAAGGCTGAAAGATCAAATTTCACACTTTCGAACTCAGTCAGGTACATGTTAATTATATCAAGGTGTCCAGACAGTTTTTGGGCAGATGCATTGAATACAGTAAGTTATTTGAGAAACATTTGCCCATCATCCAGCATTGAAAATATAATCCCTTTCGCAATTTGGAATAACAGACCTGTACTTGGAACGATGTGAAACATATATGGGTTACAATTGAAGTAGTGCAATTATAACACCGATCGATCCTATGAATACACTCCTTCTTATTGCAGAAATTGTTCTCGGGTTTCCACCCGGGTACAGGTCAACTACACCGGAAAAGCCTTAGTTCACACTCCTTTATTATCGGACGTATAAACTACAAATTCTCGCCACGTCGCAGTGCTGCGAGTGTTGCTGCGGCTAGACTGAGCTAAGGCACCCAAGCTTACCTTTGTCTCCCCGGAGTCCCTTCAGTTTTCTTGCTGCCTGCAAGACCCCGTTAGGCGGGGCGCGATTCTGCGTCGCCCCGCGGAGTCACGTCTTCGCCAAACACTAGTCACGTAGCACTTCACTGTGTTATATACCTGCGTCCGACTCACGTTATTACGGCGGGCTTGGGCGTTACTTGTCGCAGTGACGGAGTAGGTCGGGTGATGGGGGCGCTCGGGTGGTCCACTGATCAGTGGGACGTGTGTTGCCAGCACGGTCCGGATGGGTGTGACTGGCGCTTCCATGCGACAGAGGCTTGTGTCCGTGGCTGCCTACGCTTGGGTCTGGTGCTCCAAGTTCTGCGATGCGTGTGTGGCTGGGGCATCGTTGGCCAGCAGGAAGGCAAGTTTCACCCTATCTCTCGATATTACCTTACGCCGGATGGTAATTGTTTTTCCGTCCCGCGCGATGACTTTGTACGGACCGATGTAGGGCGGGCGAAATGCGGCGCTTACCGTGTCGTCGCGGACGAAAACGTGCGAGCACGTCTCGCTTCCGGGGTGCGTGAAAACCTCGTCGGGCGTAAATCATTTGTGACGCAGCGTTGGCGGTCGATGGATGATCCATCGTGAGGGCTGGGCGTGGCAACGGCGTCTGGCGCGAGGAACTCTCCTGGTAGCCGGAGAGGTTCCCCGTAGACGAGCTCGGCTGCAGAAGCGTGAATGTCATCCTTATGGACGCTACGGATGCCGAATAAACGATCGGCAGCGCGTGAAACCAGCTGAAGTCGACTTGACACATCTGGGGTGCCTTAACTGCCTGTGTAATCGCCCCAAGATGCCGTTGCTCTGCGGGTGGACGGTTGTGGTGCCCGGAAGAGGCCCGACTCGAATTTTCATCCCTGGTCGGTAGTCACGATCTCGGGGCAGCCGAAATGGGTTGGCGAACGCTTAAAATGTGTCGGCCACAGATTCCGCCGTGATGTCTGTCATTGTAAACGCTTCTGGTCACTTCGTAAATCGATCTACGGCCGTGAGGCGGTGACGATGTTCCTCTGCTGGAGGCAGTGACTTTCGCTCTTTGGCAGGCCAGGCAGGTTCGCGCGAACTCCCTGCTGTCACGCTGGATCGGGGCCATACGTAACGCTCCGACACAAGTTTAACCGATGCACGCGTCTGTGTCCACCAGAAACCCGGTGTTAGAGGTCCGATCGCGGATTTTGAGGCCGCTACTCTTACGTTCGGACCAGGTAGCCGCTACTGCGAGTCGCCTCTGTCGTTTCCCGGTCTGTAGGCGCATGGTGGCTGGCATCGGCGTGCTTCCTCCCGAAAACGACGGTGGTACCAACACATACCTGAGGCTGTCGGCGCGGGTGATTGGCGTCGGCTCCCGCGGTCTGGTGTGCGGCAGTCCTCTGAGCGTGGGGGCCAGACCCCTTGCTGCTTTGCGGGTGGGTTCGGCGTGTAGTCGAAGGGAAGCGCTCGCTGGCACTGGTGGTTACATCTAGCTACGTCGTGCCGAGTATCACCGGTCGCACTTGCACTTGGCGGTGCACTTGCTAGAGCTATTTGGTTAAGGCGGTCCTCTTTTTGCACAAGTTCGTCCAGTGGCAAGGTGGATTGCCACTGCACAAGTAAATGCCTGCGTCATGGGCGACAGGTGCTACGACCACAGAAATTGCAGCAGATCGTCGGGAACGGGCGTGGTACCTGCGCAAGGCTTCGTGTGTCGCAATAGTTGCGACGGCGCCATATCGGTCGAGCCATTGTCGCGGAAGAACCGTCGCCACTGCTGCTCCAGCGATGGTGTCAGGCAGCGTATAAGCTCCTATTTGAGCCTGTGGTATCAGCCCGACTCCTGAGGTTGCAAGAGGATATCTTGCACTGTGGCTACCCATCGATGAACGAGAACCACGTGGGCTAATTTAGTGCGGTCCGAGGTAAATCGGGCCACGTCGACCTGTGCGAACCACAGGGCGACGTCGTCGGCACAGAATGGAGGAATTCTAGGGGTAAACTGCCCACCAGTGGTACCTGCTCACTAGCTATGGCGTCGTCGTCAAGAAGAAGACCGCGGTTTTCTTCCGTACCGTTGCCCAGATGCTCTCGCAACCGTGCGTTCTCCTTCTCCATGGCGTCTATACGTGCGAGGAGCTCTTCCATCCGTCCGGGCTCACCAATATCGGTTACAATAGGGGTATTGCAATTATAACCGATCGATCCTATAAATACACTCCTTTATTATCGTACGTATAAACTACAAACCCTCGTCACGAGCGTGTTGCTGCTGGGAGCTGGTGGCGTGAGTTGCTGCGAGCGAGGCTGCGGCTAGACAAGAACCAAAGCACCGAAGCGTGCGTTTGTCTCCCCCGAGTCCCGTTAGTTTTCTTGCTGCCTGTAAGATCCCATTAGGCAGAAACCTTTGTCTCTTCCCTAGGGCGCGATTCTGTGTCGCCGCACATCTAAGAGTTGTTGGTTGTCAAGCATGGGCTGCAGTATTCGAAAGAGGGAAACTGGAAGATAGTAAGTATAAGTATAAAATTATATTCCATAAATTCTATAAAGAAGCACAAGCTTCAAGGATGTGGAATGAATCAGAGATTTTACATAGGTTGCTTTATTAATATTAAGATATACTGTAAGTATTCATGAATTTTTAACTTATAATAAGATTTTCTTAAGTTCTATACAGAAGACATACAATTTGTACCTTATATATAAAATTGATAAATATTTTTACATCCTATTCTAAAAAAATTAATGTTCTAATAATGTTCTTTCATAATTATAAATATCTACCCTATGATACATTCAGCTTCATAAATTCTTCAACAGAGTAGAAGGAGTGGCTTAGTAAGAACTTAGTTAGTTCATATTTGAACTTGTTTGGATTTATTTTTAATGGTTTAATGGGTGTGGGAAGTTTATTAAATATGCTAATAGCATTGTAATGTAGAAGAAAGTGTGATGCTGGGATATTTTTAAATGAGAAGAAATTCCCATTCAAAAAGAAGAAAACTGTAAAATCTAAGAAGAAGAATATATGGAATGATTATGAAGATGGCTCAAATTCTAAAAATGAAACTCAAGATAACTTTGATCAATTAATGTAAAAGGAGAATCTGAAGAAGAAAATGAGCATAATATAAATTCAGAACATGAAGAAACTGATACTGACAGGGAGGAAGAAAGTTCTGAATCAGATAATAGTTTATCTGAAGATTTCTCACAAATTAATGACAATTCATAAATAGGGGTGGATCAAGAAGAAAGTAAAGTAGATAAACCAAGACATTCAGCTAGAGTGAGGAGGGAAAGGGTTCTATGTACATTAGGGTGTTGTAAGCTGGTTACAGTAGCTACAGAAGAAGTATGTATCCCAACGACAGTGGAGGAAGCTTTGAAAAGCCCAGAAGCAAAGGAATGGGAAAATGCTATACACAAGGAAGTAAATGTTCTGAGGGGAAATAAACTGCATGGAAATTGTAAAGAGAAGATCTGAAATGAATACTATTGGATGTAAATGGGGTTTTACTGTAAAAAGAAATCAGCAAGGGAAGATTGTTAAATACAAGGCAAGGCTTATTGCCCAAAGCTTTAAACAGTTTGGTGTAATGAGAAGACGCAGTCTTAGAATTCTCATTGTCATTGCATTAGAGAATAATTGGGAAATACATCAGGTGGATGTAATTACTGCTTATCTGAATATACCTTTGGATGTTAGTTTCTTTAGAACAATCCCTACATTATGAAAATAAAAATAGAAAGCCATTGGTCTGAAAATTAAAGAAGAGTCCTTATGGATTAAAACAATCAGGTAGAAATTGGAATGGATATTTATGTACCTAGGACTTTACCAAAGACTTATAGAGCGATGGGTGAGGAAAACTTGTGTTGATAATATGACTGCCTGCAAGATAGTTATGAAAGAAGATCAGTCTGAGATAACCAAAAATATTAATCAAGTTGCATTATATCAGACAGTTGGTGAAGCAAGGTGTAATTGAGTTGATTCATGTATAGTCAAACTTGAATCAAGCTGATTTGTTGACAAAATCTCTGTCCAGTGTAAAAACTAAATGTTTGGCTAAATCCATTCATGTATTTGAATAGGATGTTTTATTACCAACATTTTTTTGCCATAGTTATTGTATAAATTCAATATAGTTTTTTAATTTTTAAATGTAAGTTTTCTGACCTAATATTTGAGAGGCAGATGAAATGTAATGGAATAAATATTTGTTTGAGGGTAGATGTGGATTTGTGCAAAAAAATCATTTCCAAAAGTTGTCGCAATATTTTTTATGTCAAAGTTGGTAATTGTGTGGGCAACCCTGTTGTGTAGTTTGTATTGTAATGAAACAGTAATGTTTGTTAATGAAAAAAGTTGTGATTTTTACTTCAAACCATGTTTTGCTAAGCTTAAGAGAAGCTAAATTATAACAAGAAGTAAACAAATTCAAGTGCTTGAAACAATACACAGTAGTGACATTAAAAACTCCATTGAAATTAATGAGAGAAAAGCTAAGACAACAGAAAGCCTCAAAACGTTAATGATGCCAAAAAGGGTATGAAGACAGCCAAAATAAAAATATAAACAACATTAATAAGACCTGTTGTCTTGTATGGGTGTTAAAGAGTTTATATTGATCAGGGCTATGAATGTTGAAGTTTCTGTTTGTGAAATGCTTTTTGCTCAATGCTACTTATGTTTTGTGATGTTGTATTTAAAGTACAATAAATAAGTTGTATATAAATGTTATTTATATTAATTCTTAGTGGCCTAAACTGCTTAATCATGATAAATTTAAAAATCTTTTTTTACTATTATTACATATATCATTTAATTTAAACAAATTTATTTTTTGAAAATTTTGCTTTTGTTAATTTTGAAAATAAATTTAATGATCACTTTTTAACCATTGCAAAGAAAATCGGGATGAATACAAATAAATCAATGGAAAATGCCTTACAACTTTTGAAAGAAAACTATCCAGTCCAGGAAAGTAATTTGAACTTTTCTTTGACATCTCCAACTGAAATTAAAAAAATAATAAGCACTCTAAAAAATAAACATTCATCAGGGCATGATTGTATCTCAAGGATTATACTCAAACAAGTAACAGGTAGCATTAGTTCAGTAATTAGTTACATTTGTAATCATTCACTTCTTTCTGGAGACTTCCCAGATAAGCTCAAATGTGCTTTAGTCACTCCACAGTACAAACAGGGGAATAAAGAAGATATATCAAATTATCGCCCTATATCACTGTTGCCAGTATTATCAAAAATTTGTGAAAGAGTAGTATACAACAGAGTTATAAAACATCAGAACAAACATAATTTACTCATCGATTCACAGTTTGGGTTTAGAAAAGGATATTCAACCGAGAAAGCGATCTTTACTCTTTTAGACGACATAATAGAAGAATTAAATAAAAAAAATCACCCATTAGGTATATTCTGTGACTTAAGTAAAGCTTTTGATTGTATAGACCATAGTATATTGCTAGAAAAACTGAGGTACTATGGAATAACAGGAACTTCATTTTCTTGGTTTAATTCATACTTACAAAATAGAATGCAAAGAGTAGTATTAAAAGTCTCATGCACAGGTGAAATACATAAATCAGATTGGGGAATTATTAAAAACTGGGGTCCCACAGGGATCAGTATTAGGGCCATTATTATTCCTTGTATATATAAATGATCTTCCTAATGCCATAGATTCAACTTCTAAAGCTATCCTCTTTGCAGATGATACTAGTGTAATAGTAAAAAGTAACAAAGACACACTAGAAGAGGCAAGTAACAATAATTTAACTAACCTGCTAACATGGTTTAATGCGAACGGACTAACAAATAACTGTGACAAAACACATTTCATGTAATTTCACATACTCAACACAACTTTACAATCTATAACACTTAAATACAACAATTTTAGGTCTCTTAGTAAATAATAAATTAAATTGGACTGATCAGATTAATCAATTACTTAAGAAACTCAGCTCAGCTACATATGCTGTCAGAGCAATGTCAATATATTTTGGGGCAACTCAGTAGGCATAGATAAGATTTTTATTAGTCAAAAACGTGTTATTAGAGCAATATGTCAGGTTTCCTCACAAACTTCTTGCAGAACTCTGTTCAAAAAGTTAGGTATTTTCACTTTGACGTGCCAATACATTTATTCATTGATGTTATTTTTAATCACAAATAGGCACTTATTTTTGAATAATTCTGATATTCATCCCTTCAATACAAGGGACAAAAATAATCTGTATAAAATATTTAAAACATTGTCAATTGCACAGAAAGGTGTGCATTATTTAGGGATATCCATCTTCAACAGACTGCCGCACAGAATTAAACAGTTGTCCGATAATCAAGGTAAATTTAACACTGAATTACGCTCATTTTTGCTTAGCCACTCCTTCTATTCAATAAAGGAATAAAAGAAGAATCGGAGAAGAGTAATTAATTAATTAGTTTAAAATAGTTTATAATACAAAAATTTGTTATAAGTATATTTATCTTTTATACAATAAAATAATGTAATAAATGTACACCCTGACCCAATCCACATCCTTGAAGCTTAGCTTCTTTACAGGATCTACGGAATATGATTATTATTAGGTCCTGTCAGAAATTTAATTTTTGATTTCAATCTAAAAAGTTGCTCTTGCTTGCTCTAGCTGATGATGCAACCTGAACTAAGTCACCAATTAAGCACATTTAAATTTGATATTAATGAATCATAAATATCAACCTGATGATTTATAATTATAGTATTAAAGCCAAATTTTTGTAATTACTAGTGTTTAATTTCTTGGTCCCACTTTATTTCCAGGAAGTTGGTGGGAGTTGTGGAGAAAGGTGACAAGGCCAGTATATCAATTTATGATTTGACTACTTTAAAACGCAAGAAAGCTCTTTGTTTACCATTTGAAAGTGCTGCACAAGAATTTTCAACCATTTCCTTTACTTATGATAGCAAGTTCCTCATTGGAGTTCTTGGAGCTCCTGATTGGACTATGCTGTGTTATAACTGGGAGAAAGGAAAGGTAGACAGTTCCACAAAAGCAACCGTACCTGGTTGTCCTGGCCCAGTTACAAAAGTAAGTTTACAGAATTGAATTCTTGTTCATATTTAAATTAATCTGATATTTATAATTTTACAAATAAACACTAAGCCAGACAATTAATTAGTAAACCACTATATTATTCAACACAAGTACACAGACACACAATGATGTTTAATCCAAACAAATTTCTTCAGGTGTTAACTACAGACAGAAATATGTACAAAAAATTAGAAATTTGATGTGACAATAATTTCCTTAAAATGT